>CM021102.1:727755394-727987244 GCA_007115665.2 Sequoiadendron giganteum
TTTTATAAGCTTCTGTGGACCTTCCTGGAAACCCTAACTTCTTTTCCAAAGTCAAAACCCTAATCCCAAGAAATGGCGTCCTTTTCCAAGCATCTTTAATTTTGACTTCATTAAATTTCTCACTTAAATAAATGCGCCCTCCTTAAGGCTTAGTTTTGACTTGATAAATTCAATATAATTTTAATATAACCTCAATGATGGCGCCACCCTTCAAGTCCACCTTTTAAAATAACATTAAGTTATTTGACTAGGCCAAGGTGATAAAATAACATTTAAATTATAATGTTATTTTTAAGTGAAATGAGTTCAACTCTCCAAAACTGCATTCTGAAGCCCGAAACTGAATACGCCACTTGAGACAACTGAAGGGGAAAGTCAACTACCTGAGACCAACCTGTGTACTGCCAAAAATAGAATTTACTAAAATAGTAAATTCCAAAAAATGCTCTGAATGCCAAAATGAACATACTACTGCGAAGCCCTCTGAAAACCCAGAAGGAATCCGCCATTGAATCCACCATCTCAGAGCCAAGACCTCCTCAAAAATAGGAAACCCTAATTTAACCTTCCGACTAGCCTTCGGGTTTCCAGAAAAAAGGCCAAAGGTCATATGCACGATCAGGTTTGAGAAGGGGACATTACAGTCCGCCCTCCCCAAGATTGCTTGTCCTCAAGCAATCGCAAACTAGGATGCTGCAATATCTCATCACTTTCCCAAGTGGCATCCTCCATAGGCAGGTTCTTCCACTTTACCAAACATTCTTTGATAGTTCTATTCCTCAAGGAACGTTCTCTGACATCAAGTATCTCCTCGGGAACTAGAACCAACTGTCCTTCTTCATCCAACGGTGGCAACTGTGAAGAAGCAACCACATTTTGTCCAAGTGCTTTCTTGAGGCGGGACACGTGGAAGACGTTATGCACTCTTATCTGAAGGTAGCTCTAATTCATAAGCTACTGCCCCAACCTTTTTGATGACCCTAAATGGCCCATAGAAGCGAGGTTTGAGCTTCTCAGCTCCACTCTTCTTGAGAGTAGACTGTCTATAAGGTTGTAAACGAAGATAGACCATATCCCCAACCTCAAACGAACGCTCAACACGCCTCTGATCAGCATACAACTTCTGCTGATTTTGCGCAATCCGCAAATTATCCTTCAAGGATCTCATTATGTCTTGACTATGCTGCAACAAATCCTTGGCTAAAGGTGCTTTGCTGTCACCAAACACCAAGTCTGCAAAACTGGGTGCTTCATATCCGTAAAGTGCCAAGAAAGGCGACATCTTGATTGACATATGAAAGGTAGAGTTGTAGCAGTACTCGCCTATATGTAGCCACTTAACCCAAGCTTTCTGCTATTCTGACACATAATTTCTCAAGTAGCCTTCCAACCACTTGTTCACCACTTCTGTCTGCCCATCAGTTTGGGGGTGATAACTCGTGCTTGGAGTGAGCACAGTACCACTCATTCTGAAAACTTCTTGCCAAAAGGTAGTTAGGAACTTGCTGTCCCTATCACTTACAATATTCTTTGGCAACCCATGAAGCCTAAACACTTCTCGAAAAAACAAATCTGCAACTTGGGCTGCAGAAAAAGTGCTGGTAATGGCAAAGAAATGAGCAAACTTGGTTAATCTGTCAACTACCACGTAGATGCAATCCTTCCCTTGGGCCTTGGGCAACCCAGTGATGAAATCCATTGAAATGCTTTCCCATTTTTGATTGGGAATTGGAAGTGGTTGCAGCAAACCGGCTGGCAATGTATGCTCATTTTTATTTGCTTGACAAACAAGACATTCTTGAATGTAGCGTTGAACCTCTCTCTTCAAACCTTTCCAAGAAAACCTTTCTCGGATCTACCTATAGGTCTTGAAAAAACCTTGGTGACCAGCAACTGGAATGTCATGAAAATTCAAAAGAATCTTCTTCTTGAGCTTAGAATTAGCCACCAGAAAGATTCTTCCCTTATACTGAATCAATCCCTCAACCACTTGGTACTTTTCATCATGGAAAGTACCTTCCAGAATGCTGGTTGCAAACTGATTTTTGGCATAATCAGCAAGCAACATGTCCCTCCAATCTGCAGTAAGCTCACACAATGAGCTCAGATGAGGCCTTCTGGAGAGAGCATCGGCCACGACATTATTTTTTCCTTTGACATATTCAATGTCAAAGTCGTAAGCTTGAAGCTTACTCACCCATTTCTGTTGCCTCTCATTTAAATCCTTCTGGTGCATAAAATGCTTGAGGCTATTGTGGTCGGTCTTAACTACGAATTTATTCCCCACCAAGTACTGCCTGAACTTGGCTAATGCATGCATAATAGCAAGCATTTCTTTATCATAGATTGAGTATGTCCTCTCCACACCCCGTAACTTTCTACTTTCAAACACGATAGGGTGTTTGTCTTGCATCAGGACAGCCCCCACTCCTTCACCTGAAGCATCACATTGCAGTCGAATGGCTTGGAGAAATCTGGGATAGCCAAGACTGGACACGAACTCATGATCTTCTTGAATTTATCAAACACAATTTGAGCCTTTTCTGACCAAGCAAAGGCTCCCTTTTTGGTGAGATCAGTAAGGGGAGCAGCATTCTGTGAATACCCCTTTACGAATCTCCGATAAAATCCACAAAGACCCAGAAAACCTTTCAACTGGGTCAAGCTCTCAGGAGGTGGCCAATCAACTACTGCTTTGATTTTTTCCGGATCCACCTTTACTCCCTCAGCACTGATTATGTGGCCAAGGTACAGTAACTCCACCATTCCAAATTCACATTTGGAAGCTTTGGCAAATAAGCTCTCAGATTCCATGATACTAAGCACATCCTCCAAGTGCTTGAGGTGATCCTCCCAAGTCTTGCTGTAGATCAGAATATCATCAAAAAATATCAGCACAAACCTTCGTAACTGATTCTGAAAGACACGGTTCATGCAAGACTGAAAGGGGCCGGAGCGTTAGTCAACCCAAATGGCATGACTAAGAATTCAAAATGTCCATAGTGACATCTGAAAGCTGTCTTTTCCACATCTGATCCCCTCATTCGTATCTGATGGTAACCCGACCTCAGATCAATCTTCGAAAAGAACTTAGCCCCATGTAGCTCATCAATGAGCTCATCTATCCTGGGAATGGGGTATCTATTTTTTATTGTGCTTTGGTTCAAAGCACGATAGTCCACGCACATGCGCATGGTACCATCCTTCTTTTTCACAAGAACCACTGCAGATGCAAAATGGCTCTTGCTTGGGCGTATGAAACCCATCTCCAAAAGTTCCCAAATATTCTTCTCGATCTCATCCTTTTGTCTCTTCGGATACCGATATGGAGTTGTGATCACCAGTTTAGCTCCTTCTTTGAGCTCTATGATGTGTTTTGAACCTCGATCAGGAGGAGGTCCCGGGGGTAAATCAGCAAACACTTTACTCTTCTTGGTGAGTAAAGACTGAATATCTGGAGGATGCTCTATTTTCGTTTCAGCGGGACTAACTGGAAGAATCATGCACTCCGCAGCCCACTCCACTTGATCATGACGTATCAACTTCGCCATCCTCTTGAATGACACAATCCGAGGGCCACCATTTGACATCCCTCTCAACACCACCTTCTTTCCATCGGATTGAAATTTCAACTCCATAGTTTGCAGATTTAGAGAGATCTCTACAAGAGATTGCAGCCATTGAATGCCAAGGACAGCATCCGTATCTCCAATATTGACCACGTAGAAGTCATCCTTGACTTCCTAATTGCCCAATTGCATTGACATGTTCGGAATCCTCTTGGTGCATGAGATGTGAAACCCATCCGCAACCATAACTTTGAACCCTTCAAAGTCTTCTGTTTGCAATCCTTTCTTTGCCACCACAACTTCATCTATGAAGTTATGTGTTGCTTCAGTGTCAATTAAAGCAACAATATGTTGCCCTTTGATCATCCCACGAACTTTAAAGGACTCATTCTTTTGGAAGCTCGAAAGTTGAGCCAATGTACCACCACTTTCTTTTTCACCTTCAAACTCTTCTGGGGTATTTTCTTCATCGCTGTCCTCAAAATCAACTTGCTGATCAGAAAAATCAGAATTGCTTTCATCAGCTGTATAGAACTCAATTTGATGAATTTTAGCACCCTTTGGACACACATGATCTTGGGACCATTTTCCCCTACAACGGAAACATAACCCCTTCCTTCGGAGTTCATTGATAGTCTCTAGATCCAATCTTGAGCCATGGGGTTTCTGTGGTTTAAACTCCTTATGGTGAGGCTTTTGATGAAACTTTTTCCCTCTATCCCCTTTGTGAAAGGCTGGTTTGGAAGGAAACTTTGCTTTGGGAGCAGCCCACTCCATGTTTCTAGCTTTTTTCATTGCTTCTTGTAAGGACGGTGGATCAAAAGCTTTGATCCAACCCTTGAGTGGCTCCATCAATCCTTCAGTGAATAGGATCACTAATCTTCTTTCTGTAATTCCAGTGACCATAACTGAAAGTCTTTGAAACTCAGCTATGTAGGCTTCAACAGTGCCATACTGTCTCAACTGTGCCAACTCCCTAAAATGCACTTCTGGATCCTTCTTCTCGAACCTCTCAATGAGCCTAGTAGTGAACTCCTCATAAGTTGTGATAGACCGATGACCTAGAGTAATTAAGCCATGGTACCACCACTCGTGCGCCACCCCATCAAGGTGTAGCGTAGCGAACTTGATCGCTTCTTCTTCTGCCATAGGTCTGAGAGCTAGATAGTTATCCAGCTTCTGAATCCAAGCTCGGGCTGAACTGGAATCACTCCCATCAAAGTGTGGAAGTGTCACCTTGTTGACAGCTTGGTACAAGTCTCCTTGATTTGTTGGTCTTCTTTGATCATAGTGTCTCCCTTGTCCTTTGTTTTTCCTTTTATGATCCATGAAATCGTTATAGGACATATCCATCCTGATGTCGGCAGGTAGAGAATCATACTCTGCACGACCCAGTCTCAACTGCTCCACGAATGAAGCATTCTCTTCAGGATCTGGCTGATTGTTTACAGGTGCCAAAAAGGTGGGTTTGAACGGCCTGGAGGAAATGTAAGTGTTGTTTGACACCGTCCGAGCTGCATGCTCATCATGTTGGTTGGAAGCACTATGCTCCCCTCTATGCCCTGAGTTGTTCTGTGGAGTGGTGTTCTGGCCCACTTTCCCCATCATGAAAGATACCATGTCCATCAAGGCATCCATCTTTCTTTCAAATCTCTTTCCTGGACTCATGGATCTTTCTCTCCCATCTCTCCCTTTTCCACTGTCATCTCTGTTGTTGGTAATCCTCTCGTTACCCCCAACTGACCTCTCACCTTCTGCCATGTCTGTTTCCTGAGAAGACTCCAAATGAGCCCTCAAGGTTCCTGAAGCTGTCTGACCTTCTGGAGGTTGATAAAGCTGGAACTGTTTTCCAACCTTCTTGTCTTCTCTTACAAAGTACGTCTTTTCTCTGTCACTCATAGACGGATTGTTCACAGGATGGCAAGATCTTGGCTCTGATACCACTGAAATATTCCAAACCAATTTTTTATTTTATTTTTCAATTAACAGATTTCAAACAATGCACCCGTTAATGTAATGTCCCCTTCTCAAACCTGATCGTGCATATGACCGTTGGCCTTTTTTCTGGAAACCTGAAGGCTAGTCGGAAGGTTAAATTAGGGTTTCCTATTTTTGAGGAGGTCTTGGCTCTGAGATGGTGGATTCAATGGCGGATTCCTTCTGGGTTTTCAGAGGGCTTCGCAGCAGTATGTTCATTTTGGCATTCAGAGCATTTTCTGGAATTTACTATTTTTAGTAAATTCTATTTTTGGCAGTACACAGGTTGGTCTCAGGTAGTTGACTTTCCCCTTCAGTTGTCTCAAGTGGCGTATTCAGTTTCAAACATGGTCTTCTAACCTTAACGGGTGCATTGTTTGAAATCTGTTAATTGAAAAATTAAAAAAAAAATTGGTTTGGAATATTTCAGTGGTATCAGAGCCAAGATCTTGCACCCGTTAATTGATTTTTCAATTAACAGATTTCAAACAATGCACCCGTTAAGGTTAGACCATGATCTGCTTCCTCGTTGGTACAGGTATACATCCCTAACCTTATTACTTCTTTGATCTACTTTACCGAAGCACTCACCAGTATTTGTGCTCACTAAAGTGGGGGCAAAATGTATAGGAGCAAATTTTCACCCCTAATGCAAATTTCCCTTCTACCCCTCTCCACTTTAGAAAACCAAACTTGGAGGCTTAATTCCACATAAGGTTGTTGTACCCATCACACTTGGAACCTATTTTGAGTGTTGATGGAGGCATTTCTATCGAGGATTCTTTTGTGCAAACATTTGCACAACGTGCTTACGTTTCTAGAAAATTCTTGTAGCTGGAGTCTGCAAAGATGTTATACTTCCTATTAGAAGTCTAAGTGTAATGACTCCCTTTGGCTAGCTGACCCGAATATGGTTGTTTCTTCCATTCTTCCTTCATTCATCCATTTTCATCTTTTTGGCCATCTCGTGAGCATCTATCAACATTCAACATTCATCCACAAGCTTTGTAGTAGCATCTCACACTCCATAGCAGCAATCTATTACTTCATCACTTTGATAGAGCAAGCACATGACGAATCGATTGTAGTAGAGGCTTGAGTTTGTCCCATCTTTCTCCTCCACTATCCTTGAGTGCTTTGGACAGAGGTGTTAAGCTTCCCACTCATCTTCTCTATTATTTGGTTGCATTAGCGCATACTATTTTGTAGTGTCTTTGGTGTACTTTGCTTGTATTTCTATTTTTATCGCATTATTTGTACAACATTTCAAACTTGGTTGTTAGTGTAGGTGGAAACACTAAAACAAAGGGTTGACTAGGGTAGACCCCTAAATAGGCCCCCAACATTTTCCCTTTTTTCTGTGTGTAGGTGGAGAGATCTTGGAGCAAGCTAGCGAAAAGGTTATTGTGTGAGATCATCTTCGTCACCCTTTTGGTAATCTACTTCTTGATTACATTCATCTTTACATTTTGTATTTCATTGTCTTATTCTGCACCTTTAGAAACTTGTAACTAGGTTGTTAGTCTGTTCTTTAAAGGTTAGACCTTGTCTCCTCGGTTTTCTATCCATACAAACACTATCGCACCTAAGAGATGTCAGCGTGACATGTTGTTGTCCCAAAATTGCACTTCTATCCATTGACAGAGAGTTATATGAGACACAAAGTTGACCCTAAAAACTAACTCACCTAGTCTCCTTTCAACTCCTTGGTTTGCAAAGTGATCAAACGACCTTATAGTCCTTATCATTCACACCCCATCCATCCTAACATTCCTTTAAATTGAGGTAAGTTAAAGCGACCATACTGCTCTTGGCCTTTTGTGACATGGGGCCTTGCAATGGTTGGTCCCCCTCTCTTACATTATATATACTATTTTTAACTCTTTTTAAATCAAATTCTACATAAATACAAACAAAGATAGAATACACATTTGTTTAGATATACATGTGTATATATAAATTGTTGTTGCATTGTAAAATGAGCCACGATGGTCTTGGTCTAGGTATATATGGATATATATTTTTGTCTATATATATAATTTTAAATATGAAATGGGGAATTCAATACATATATATGTGTGTGTGTGTGTGTGTATATGTCTATGTTTCGGGGAATTCAATACAGTTTCCCTTTTTGTCAATACTATTTAGTAGGAAATAAGTGTTATTCTAACACCTCTTATACAATTTCTCTATTTGTCTTCAATATTTATTACCAAAGAACATAGCTTGAATCTTATATCAATATGTTTGATGATATTCTTTTTTTTCCCATCTGCTTGAAGCTTCCTGCAACAAACTACCCAAGGCTATTTATGAAAGTGATGGAGTTTTCTAATTACATGGGTTGGCAAAGGTGGAGCTGGTTGCCTCGATACATTGAAGCAAAATGGTTCCGCAAAGCAAATTGTTCATTATATAACAGTTGGCAGTCTATGCAATATTTGGCTTGTCAATTTGATGGTCCCATTTTTACTAAAATATGGAGAATAGAAGAGTGAAACTACGATAATGAACAATTTCCTTTGTGAAACTGGAAAAAAGAATATCATAAAACATATTGATACAACACAAGAAATCTATGTAGCGGTTGGCTTATCAATTCAAAATTCAAGCTACATTATTTGGGACTAAATATTGTAGAAAAAATCAAAAAATTGTAAAAAGATCTATTAGAAAAACACTTAAAGAATCATAGATAAATGATAAATGGTCGAAAACTCACATTAAACATATTGATACAAGACAAGCAGTCTATGTAAGAGTTCGCTTGTCAATTCAAAATTTGAGCTACGTTCTTTGGCAGCAAACCCACATTAAATAGAACTCGTCCAACCAATGGGTAGCAATAACCTATGCAAAATGGGTATAATGCCACAGACTTAATTGAAAATTCAAGATACATTACTTGGCACTAAATATTAAGACAAATAGAGAAATTGTAAAAGAGCTATTAGAATAACACTTAATAGCCACTAAACTAATTTTATCTTGAATATCTTTATGCTTTCATACTAACCCTCTCTATATATATTTATATATATGCAATTACTCCTTTGTTAATCTGCAATTGCTCCTATGTTAATGGGTATAACGCCAAAGATGCACAAAGATAACTACAAACAACAAACGAAGGGCAAAAAAATTACTAACCCTAACCATATTTTTTGATGAAAGAAAGAACATTTAATTGCAATTTCTCCATCCATACAAAGCCATAATCTCTTTGAAGTCTCCAAAATGGGTATAACACAAAAGATACAAACATATAACAAGAAGACATGAACAATAAATTAATCATTTATTCAAAATACCCATGTAAAACGACTTATAGATTCCATAGAACAATAGTTTTAAAACCCTCTAATCTGCTATAAAATGGAGTTGAAGACAACGATTTTTAGAATATCAAACCAACCATGGTGCTAAAGGCGATGACTTTTAGAATAGTCTACTATCAAACCAATGACAGAGCCGAAGGTGACAATTTTTAGAATAGTTTGCTATCAAACCAACACCACAGTGACTCTTTCAATAATGCAACTCAATCAATATATTTTCTTGCACATTCCGGAGTATACTTTCCCACACTACAACATTGAATATTGCATTTACTTCCTCTTGCACGATTGTACAAGAATGCTAGGATGCATTAGCCCTCATGTGAGCACACACTTACCATTTTGCTTCCGTGTATCGAGGCAACCAACTCCACCACCGCCAACCCACGTAATTAGCAAACTCCATGTCATCATAAACAATCTCAGGGAACTCACCACGGCCAAGAATTTTCCGGTGCCCAAAAATTTAATTCACGATTGGGTTAATGAAAATCCCGACATAAATCTCAAACATATAGCCTCTCGACTAAATATAATGATATTTTTAAATATACAACTCAAAAATAATATCTTTACACATTTAAAATAGAATTTTCTAAACGTAAATATGCTAATTCTTATTAAATAATAGACTTTTTATATATATAATATCATGGAGACTTATAGATAGAAACAAATCTGAGCATATAAGTCATTTTATTTTATATTGAATATAGCTATACATCATATGTGCTCTGCATTCCGATTTTGGGTGGAGGAATATGGCTGGCAAAAAGGCAGATGGTAATTGCGAGAAGTTTCTTCAATGGCCTGTGATTGAAGATATGCATGATCAATATGCTGCGTTGGTTTTTTGTTTTTTGTTTTTTTTTTTTCTATTAATGCAACTAATGCATGATGCATCCACAGATAAGCTTTGTTTTAGTTTTCAAGTTTTTTGCTTTTTTGTTTTTGTTTTTCTTATCGTTCATATGATCGTGCAAAGCAGATCAGTTGTCTTTAAATATAGCTTGACGTTGTACAAATTCATTACGTAGAAATATATACAGTCTTTTTTTGAGCTCTGTTGTTCGCTCAGTTTTGAGCAAAACGTTTTTATTTAATCATACACAATGTTAACGTTACCAGTATTATCTTTCATGAGTGCCTTCGGAGTCACTCTAATGATCGTCTCTCTCGCCGGCATATTGTTCTTGATTTATCTCTTTTGGCTCATGTTGTGCCCCAGAGTCAAATGTCTGCTCAAGTTTTTTCTCTTTCTGCTCTTGTTCTGCTTCACTGTCATCACATTCGTGGTGACCAACAAGGGTGCCGGACATGCCGTCTCGGGGAAAGGCTACAAAGAATATCGGTTGGGAGACTACTCAAATTGGATGCAGAAGAGAGTGGAGAAGAGCAGCAACTGGAACAAAATTAAGAGTTTCATTCAGGAGGCCGAAGTATGCAGGTTCCTTGCTGATGATTCGGCCAACGAAGTTGCAGAGGAGTTCTACAAAAAGAACTTATCCCCAATTCAGGTAATTCTCACTTAGCTTTCCTTTTTATCTTATTTTATAATATTCTAACTGTGAAGTACTTGAGCTTCCTGCTTCTTTCACCTGATGTATACGGCCTGGCTTAACCGGCACACTCTAAGCACTGACAGCTTAGGTGGCCTGGCCCATTCCCCTGACGTTTCCGTACCCGAGCAAATCCACGTTTCTATTTTTTTTCAGTAATTCCGTTTCCGTAAACCTTTTTCTTCTGTTTTCACGTTTAAAGATTTTCTTACTCCCACATTCCTAGCGGGAAAATATATGGTGGAATTTTATCCTATAATAATCCGCTAGTAACATAGTAAATTAGAAATGAGCGGTTATTCGTAGGAGAATAAATAGGTATTCAGTCATTTTAAATAGATGCCAAAGGCGTTCAAATAATATTAAATTTTAAATTATTAGTTAAAAAATTCGTTTAATAATAATTATATAAGAAAAGAAGATGGAAAAAAAAAAATTACAATTAAAATATATTTAATATATATATTAAATATATATGTGAAGAAAGATGATGAAAAATGTTTTATAATTAAAAAATAAATTTTATATAATAAATTATTTTTGAATTATATTATATTTTTTATTTTTTTTAAATATTATTTTGTTATGTTTGAATGTTTTTAATGGTTTTTATGATAATATATTTACATAATATTATTATCTAAATAATATAAATATACTAGTTAAAATTGTTGATACAATAATAAACATTATTTTTCATTTAGTATCTGATATTTTTTTTGTTTACTTAAGATTTGTCTTTTTACTTTACAGTTATTCAAATTTTTTATTTTATTTCATTTAGTCAAGAGTTATTTTTATTTATAGTTACTTTTTTCTTTTTAATTTGAAATAATTTTTATAAAAACCTCTCAATAAAATAAAATAACAACCAATATTTACTAGTACTTTTAATTGATTAGTATGAAATGTAATTTTTAACATACTACAACAAAAACTAATTCCAATGACACTTATTAAAATGATTTGTGAAAAAATAATTTTTAAATAAAAATATAACAATAACATAAAAATATAAAGACTTTGACAAAATATTTCTATCGTCCATGTTATTGAACATGAATTATAGACAAATTTATGATATTCAAATTTAATATCATTTTCTCTTTTTTCTTCTTTCATTAAAAAAATTGAATTTCATAATATTTATGTAGTCCATGTTATTGAACATGAATCATAGGAAAATTTATAATATTCAAATGTAATATCATTTTCTTTCTTTTTTTCCATTCATTAAAAAAAATGAATTTTATTAAATTAAAAATATTAAACAATAATGATTCTGCCCATTAGATTATAACCATAACCATACTTCTGCCTCTTAAAATTTAAAGAAATAAAGGATATCTACAATAGTAGTAAGACACAAAGGACATGCCATGATCATATATAAAAATTAAAACTATATAAGAATTATTTTTTAATTTATTTATACTTAAGAGTTATATTACATGTCATGATTATATAAAAATTGAAATACAATTAAATATTTTAAAAAAACTAAAACTATCTAATAATTATTTTTAAAAATTATTTACTTGTTATTTTATTATTATTTTCATTTACTTAGAATTCTTTAATTTTTTTCTTTTAAAAAAAAAAGTAATAAGTAAATGATTTTTTTTATAAAATAATTCTTAGGTAAATAAACATAGATTAATGTCAATTTTCTAAACACATAATTAATCACCTATCTTATGATTTCTCATGGATAAATTAATTCTCTAATTATCCAAAAAATGGTATGATGAATTTATTAACAATGATAATATTAAACCCATCAAATATTCTAACAAGTTCATGTTTTCCTTAATATCTTCCTCTCTTTTAGTTGTTTGGTTAATATAGTAGGAAAAGCTTTTACATTTCTTTTCACATGTCTCCAATTAACACTTGAACTCCATAATCTTATGGAATGATAAGTTTGAATTATTTCAACTTTCTTATGATTTATCTCATGATGCTACCAAATCAAACATGATAAACCATGAAGTTATATATATATATATTCTTAAAGCTATAAGCTCCTATATTGAACTAGAGATATTGACATCATCACAAGCTTCTTATGGCTCAAAATTTTAATACTAAAATTAAATGGAGTTGTCTCTCAAAGTGCACACTCATTAGCATAATTATTTAAGACATCAATCTATATGATTCTTCCAAAATCCACTTCGTTTCACATACTTGCAACTTTGAATTTTCTTCTTCCTCATGCTCAACTATCATAATTTCTCATTTACATAAGAATTTATATAATCCTTGTTGAAAATTATTTTAATTTCTTGAAATTCATAGTTCTTTTTCTATATTTTTCCATGATTATTTTAATTATTCCTTTCTTAAATATCTAGAATTGTTATTTTTTTTGTTCATGCTACATAATTTTTGCTAAGACCCTTTCTTGTAGGTTTGAATCTAGTATACCCATAATTGTTTGGTTCCATGATTTATTTGTATAACTCTTTAGAAAATTTCTCTAACTCTTCTTTAATAATTGGAAGTGTGGTCTTGTAGTGGATGCATGATGTCCTTTCTTATGCGATTCTTCCTTTGAGTTGTTCAAATATGATGTTTTGGAAATTATTTATATGTTAGTACTAGTTGTGACTCTTCCTTTTTGTATTTGTCCACCCTTTTTTTTTATCCATTCCAGGTAGTTTGAGAAAGAAAATTCTATATATTTTTGAAATGACAAAGTTACCTTCAAATATTTTGATAGATTCTATTAACTTACAAAACTTAAAGTAATTTCTTCTACTAATGATCTCAATGTAATTCCTTGAAGTGTAGAAATATAAGCTCTCTTCAAATCCTTCTAAGTATAGTTTCATATATATTGAAGCTAGCAACAAGATATGGTGATTCCATGATTTATAGGATGACAAGATCACAACTTTTATATCATCACAACCCTACTAATTGTTTTATGTAAAAAAATAGATTTTAATAGTATAATTATCTTTTAAAAATTCATATTTCTTTACGACTTATACATTAAAATTCATAACCCAAATGAATAATTACATTAATAAAGAAAGATAAAATTTAGAAATTTTCATACTATTTCAATAAATTATAAGATTACATTAAAATACTTTGTAATAATAATAGGAACAATAATTATAATAATAACAACAAAAAAATTGTAACTACATTATTGAAATCTACAATAACTACAAATTATACAACTATATATTATATAAATATTATATGATTTATATTATATTATATGAATCATATAATATATTTAAATAATATATTAAATATTTAATAATAATATATTTATTAGTAAATAATTTTTTAATTGTAATTTTTTTTATATAATATGATTTATATTATATTATATAAAATCATATAATATATTTTAATAATATATCAAATATTTAATAATAATTATAATTTTTATCATCTTTCCTTATTAATATTTATTATTAAACGATTCTAATTAATTATATATATTTATTATTAAACAAATCTAATTAATTATTTAAACACCCTTATGGAAGGCATCTCTATTTAAACGGACTAACACCTAATTAATCTTCTACATTTCTGTTTTATTATTACTTCAGGAGTATTTATAAGATAAGATTTCACGAAATTTATTATTATTACCTATTAAATAAGCGCACATTTCGACTTAGCACCTATTTATTCTCCTCTGAAATAAGCAGACATTTCGGCTGAACACCTATTTATTTTCCTACGATTAAGCGCACATTTGTGCTTTAACATGTTATGTTATATTATTTAATTCAACAGAGTATTTATAAGATCTATTACCGCATGGAATGTGGGAGTAAAAAAACATTTAAACGTGAAAACGGAGGAACAAAGTATAGGGAAACGGAATCAGTAAAAAGCGGAAACGTGAATTTGATAGGGTACGAAAATGTCAGATGAATGGACCAGGCCACCTAAGTTGTCAGGGCTTAGAGTGTGCCGCTTTAAGCCCGGCCGATGTATACTGTGATTTTGATTTCTTTTTGTATTAATAATATGTGAAATTCTAATCGAATTTTGCAGTCCGGTTGCTGCAAGCCTCCAACCTCGTGCAATTTTTTGTATGTGAACGCCACCTTTTTGGACTTCCACAGGAAGTAACTCAACGGACGTGGACTGTAGCAGATGGAGTAATGAGCAGGATGAACTACGCTATAGCTGCAATTCCTGCAAGGCGGGTGTGCTGGCAAACTTTAAACACGACTGGCGTAAGATTGGTGTTATCAATATTGTTGTGCTCATTCCTCTGGCTGTGTGGTATTGTCTTGTGTGTTGTGGTTTATGCATAATCTATAGGAGGGAAAATCCTTGAGCTCGATGTTCCGGCAAGGAAGGGGAAATCGTTGTACTGTAAATGATTTTTCCCCCCCATTTTATCTTTTGCTGATTCTGACATTCGTTTTGTTCGGACTTTCCGGGGGCTCTAATGGCTCTGTCTTTATGATATTTATTTATGGGAAATTTCTCTTGGTTTTTATATAATTTTTTTCTTTCTTTACAGTGTATTAAGTTTGGTAGGATTTGAATTCGTATGGTGTTTACAATTGATGTCAATTTTTAAATAATAAGAAGTGTTTATTATTAAACTATTTTTTTAATTATTGTAATTGAATATTTATCTATAAAGTTGAAATTTATTGAAATTTAGATTGTTATTCAATATGATATTTATTAAAATTGAATTTGTATTTTGGTGGTAAATAAAAAATTTGAACAATGTTCTAACAAGTTGAAAAAAAAAGTATTATAAAGAGAATGGATCATCACCTTTAATTAGAAAGAATCAACAAGTTTTCAAAAAAGAAATATTACTATCAAGTATAATTGACCCCAACATAGAGTAATAGTGCCCTTATGAACAATGTTATTAGTAATATGGACATTTAAATGTAACTATTGAAGTTTGTAACACTTATAGTAATGGATTTTGATGATTGATGTTGAACCATATTCAAATAAAAAATAAAATTAACTTGAAGTAGTCAAATACTAAACAAAAAATATTGACATGGAAGACTTGAAAATCCATATATTGTTACATTATCAATGTTCACCTTCTCCATTGTATTCTAATATCCTTGAAACTATAAACATTGTTCAACACATCTATGTTCCTAGATGTTATAGTCTAAATTTACAAATCTCCTCAAATCACTAAACCATGTTAATAACTTATGCACTTCTTCTCTACCTATTCAGCCACAATGAATGGACTATATAAAATAATCCTTAAGTTACACAAGGAGGATTGCCATGTGAGCCATTAGGTAATTAAGTGATGGAGGATGGGGTTTAGGATTTTAGTGTGAGTGGTAGGTTTAGGAGAGAACATGGAAGAACACCGTTTATGAACTTGGAAATCATGAATAATTATATTTGCAAACTTTTGATTTAATGTTATTGTCATATTTATATGGATATTCTTTTTGTTGGTTTGTTCACATTCAAAATTATATTTATATTTCTATAATTACATATCATTTTTAAATTCATAATTACATGTTTTCAATCATAACAATAAAATAGAAATAAAAATAAACTATATATATATATAATTTAGTTAATGCTTGATATTTCAAAACTTCCATATAAATATATGAGAATGGTAAGAAATAAGAGAATGAAAACATAAATTTAAATAAATAAAAAATTGATTTATAATATCATGAAATATGATTTATGTATTTCATTTTTCAATTTGAACGAGTTTATAGGATTTATTATAGGAAACTCTAAATACTAGTGTTTCTTCCATGCCATCTAGTTGATACAATTTTCTTGTTGGTCAAGCATACTTTGTTGCATTCCTCTTAGATCTACATATAAGCTAGTTCCTTTGGAATAGAATTTCATTTAATTTCTTGAATTTTCATATTATATTGTATTTTTAAAATCATATTTCCCTCATATAGTCATCAGCGTTTAGCATTAATACGTCTTTATTTGATTTTTTTTGTACATTAGGAAATAGTTAACAAATATTTCTTTATTTTAGCTTTGTCATTGAATATTATGGTTTAAACAATCTTAATTATTTTTAATTACATCATAGTCATGTTAGATATATTAGTTTTGAAAATAATTTTCTTGATTTCATATAAATAAATAAAATTAAGGGTTAAACATCAAACCCTTAAATCTTTCTTTATTATTTCAAAAATTTAATGTAGGCTTGTTTGTTGCTTGAATTAATCAAATGCATAATTTAATATAAAATTTTCCATGTTGATTACTTTGTTTGAACTATAATTATATTGCTTCTTAGTTTCTATATTTATTATTGTACGTTTGAATAGTATGTAATTATCTATATATGTTGAAATGTTAGTATTTATAATATTTATTAAAAAAAATTAGTAATATGGGCTCGATTGACGTTTTATAATTGAGAGGATTGAGGTAGTCAATTTTTATTTAAGAAATGTAGTGAAACACATTTTGGCCAATGGTTACGTAAACATGAGTATTACACCAATGCCACCATGAGTATTGCACCAATTCCACCTTGTTGATATAATTTTTAGAAGAAATTATTTCTTTATATCCGACAAATATATTGCACCTCATAAACCCAATTATTTATTATTAGATTGTTTGAAATTTTCCACCCAACTTCCTAAAGATTACAAGTCTTTGAAGGTTTGGATCCATGCTCTTTTTATTTTTTCCCATTTGGGAGGATTCAAGCATCTATAAACCATAATAATTGAGATGTTTAATAAAACAACCTTTGTCAATCTTTAAATTCAAAGGAACAAACTTAGATTATTTACAAATTGTTATCTCTTGTTGGCAATGATATGCTTCTTATGTTGTGTTTTATGATTTAATAGTTATAGAAGTTTTTAGTTATAAGAAAAAGTGTGAATTATTTTTACATGCAATTATATGATATTAATTATTATTACTCTTGCTAAAATCTAATTTTATTGTTCTTTTACTTAATTCATTTCAATGGCAATGCTCTTTTCATATATTAGGTTCTAATTTCAAAATTTAAATTATTGGTGTGAATGTTATACTCTCTAAAATTTAGCTTTGAAGATGCAAATTCTAACCATGTGAATGGTAAAGAATAAAATTTTATATAGATTATTACTTATAGATATTTATTATAATGATTCTTTTGTGATCCACTAAATGAAATATAAATCTTCAATGGATTTTATTTTTTTATTTTTAGGGGTGAGTGTAGTCCCTCAAAAGAGAGTGATAACTGCCTATTTTTTTCCTAAATCAACAAATCTTGAAATTTAATAAGGAAATCAAGATGTCTACATTTAGAATTTGGAGTTACAAAGAAAAAATTAGCACTCTAAATATAACTTCTAAACCATTAGAAATTTTAAAATATAGTTAATATTAAGAGGGTCGAAAATTGAGTGCACACAAAAGTAATCTTATTTTTATAATACTAAAAATAACATAGTTTAGTGTGTACCATCTCATTTTTTGTTTCATTAAGTACTATTTTAAATTAATTTGTCAAAAGATATTTAAAATTATATTGTACAAGCTATATTTTTTTCTTTTTTTTAATTTTATGTGATTTTTAAAGTAGATGCATCCTAAAATACTAATCAAAAGAGTATAAGTGTCACATAACTTACACTATTTTTCAATGTGTAACAAATGAGGTTTAAAATTTAAATTAGTAGATTATAAAATATAAAATTAATAATACATGTTTTTATATTAAAGGAACTAATAAAGGTAAAAATAAAAATCCTAGTTTATTTAAGCTATAAAATATGCTTAGAAATATAATAACTAGATTGATCTTGTACGGGTGTTCTTATAAAATTTTGTGATGAAATATATGGGCTGATGCAAGAAGTTGGGTCCACAAAAAGCTCAAAAAGTGGAAGTGTTTTTGCTGTTTTTCAGAATTTGTCACACTTGAACTGAAAATTTGAGGCACTTACACAATGAATTTTAAAAAAAGTCAGTAATATGAAATTTAGAGATTTGAATCTAGTTTATAAATATGTAAATTATTCAAATACCCAGATTGTAGAAACTAAATTTTGATAAAGATCTATAAAAACCACTTTTTAAAAGTCCCTTTTTTTTACCATACCATGCACGTGTACGGACAACACTTTTTGAATCAAATAAAAGTATTTTACTAATTCCTTTTGGGGAAAGAGAGCTAACAACATGAAGATTGATGAAGAATTTCTTTTGTAATTTTTTGTTGAATATTTTTTTTTATTATTTAATTTTTATTGGCCTTAATTGTTGTTTTTAAAAATCAACGTGTACGGATAGCATAATTTGACCTAAACTAAACTTTTTTTGAATTTTTTTTTTTCATTGTGTAAAGAATTGTCTAAAGATTGATGTCATATAATTTTTTTTCTAAAAACTTTAACCAAAAAAAAGTTATTAAAAAACAAAAAAAGTCTGATATTTCAAGTTTAATGACTAGTTTGCTTTGAAATTAATTAAAAAATAGAAAATATAATCCAATTTTAATAAAAATTATATATTTAAAAACTAGACATCATGTTCTGTAATGGGTTTTAATTTTATAGAGTGATTCAGAAAAAAAATTCATCAACCATATTGTCAAAGTTGAACATTCTTCTTCAATCTGCCTTAGTTTTTTAGTTGCAGGTCAAAGGCTAAGGCTCGGATTGCCAAAACTTTCCCGAACCTAAAACCAAGTGTCCAGGTGGGTTGGGAAACAAATTTTTTAATAACGCATACGCGTTATGAAACGCATATGTGTTATTGAAACAAAACGCGTACGCATTTCATAATGCGTACGCGTTATGTTTTTACTCATTGGGTAAAGGTAATGCGTACGCGTTTCTAATATATCCGTTTATCCTGATTTGACATTTTCTGATACAGTACGATTTTCCTGCAACATTCTTTTTCTGCAGTATGGCCCGCAAGTTCGATTTTCTGTATTTTTTATTACAAATTTGTCTTGTGCAGGGCATATTCTATTGCAAATTGGTTGAAAAGTCAAGTGCAGGTTGAATTTTCTGATGTGGAATCAAGTACAAGAATAATTTACAAGAAGATTCAAAAAAAAGTTTTTGGATGTATTCATGATATTTTTGTGTACTTCAAACTTCAAAGAAGAAAGGATCTTCATAGTACAAAGTGTTATTTGAATATTTGAAGGAGATAAAAATTTGAAAATTGGTTACAAGTAAATCATTTGTTTTTTCATCAAAAAGGGTTTTGTAACCATGGGATCAAAACAAAGACAAAGAAAAAAGTGTAGAATGTTAATGACACCAGAAGAAATTCAAGCAAATAAAGATATGGAGGCAAAAAGACAAAAAGATAGAAGAGAAAGAATTCGTCAAATGAAAAATTTGGAAGCATCTACTTCAATGAATGTTGAAGAGAAAGTCATGAATGATGAAATGAATGTAGATGATGCAAATGTGGAGATGGTGAATATAGAAGAAAATACAATTATGGAGAGAAACTCAACTATGTCTTCAACTACAACTTTGAATGATATGGAAACAGTACATATGCAAACAGCTTTGGGTATGTCTTCAAATCCACCTCCCAATGATATGGAAAATGCACCTATTCAAACAATCTCTCCAAGTATTCTTTCAAACCCAAGTCTTGATAATATTGATTTTGCTTGTTTAGATGAAGCTGGATACACCATTGATGATATCAATAATTATAGGGTTGAAAGAATGCAAAAACAAAAAAATGATGAAAATATATCTTATGAGAATGCAAATGCTAATCAAATCCCTCATATTGATGAAAATGAGAATGAAATCTTTTTTACTTTTGAAAATGAAAATGGAACCCCTTGTGTGAATGAAAATGTGTGTGAATGAAAATGAAACCCCTTGTATGGATGAAGATGAAAATGTTTTTTTTACAATTGAAAAAGATGTGTTAGATAACCTTCGTGGTAAAGTTTCTTGGAGACAAATTAGAACTTATGGAAATAAAATATATAAAATGTTTTTTTATAGAAAGAAATTAGGATTCCAATGTCAACTCATGGTGCAATTGATGAGAATGTGGAAAATGAGAAAAGTGATGAAAAAATTAGGTATTTTTGTAAAACCAAAAAAGAAAGATGATTCAGTAGAACAAGTCATTTCTAGTGTTGCTAATGCTATTGATTTTATAGGTAAGAAAAGTCGATCTAAAGATAAAAATGCGGCTCGTCGTGCAATAACAACTACTTTAGTTGATAAAGCAACTTCAAATAAAAGAATGTTAAGTAGGATTAGTAAATGTATAAAAGTAAATCCCAAAACTTTGATTAGAGCTGCTAAAAGAAGAGAAAATATTGAAAATGATCCAATTAATCAATGTTGGAGTTTTAGTGGTAGACTCCCAAGATCAGACATGAAATTAACTAATGAAATTAAATCTTTAATCGATAAATTTTGGCATGATAATACAAGAGTATCACCTAACATTAGAGATGTCTTAAAATTAAGGGTGGGTTCCAAAATTCGTGTACCTCATCCAAAGCATCTCTTAGATATGACTCAAACTGAATTATATAAATTTTTTTCAGATGCTTCAATCTTACCATTGAATATTAAAATAAGTCAAAGATCATTCGAAAAGTGTAAACCTTGGTATGTTAGAATTAATAAGCAACGAATTTCTTGTTGTTGTAAGACTCATGTACAATTTCGTTATTATTATGATAGTTTTCGATATATACGATGCACTTTGCATGTTAACCAAATTATGCAGGACATTTGTGGTATTAATATGCCACCTGAAAGAATCAAAGATTTTATATCAGGTTTGTTTTGCGAACCCTCTAACGGAAACTTATTTTATTTAAAATCATGTATTTCTAGAGAATGTGATAGATGTGCTAAATTTTCATTATTAGGTGAATGTATGCATGAAAGTAGTTTAAATGAATTTGGACAACAATTAGTAGATGTAAAAAGATTCAAAAATGTTGAGTATTCTTTAAAAGATGGAAAAACTAGAAAACGTTGTGAGCTAATTATGGAAAAAAATACTGTGCATGCATTTATTAAAGAATTTAAAGATAAGATTGTACCTAAATATGTTCAACACTCTCAGTATGCTCATTGGCTTGATAATCAATTTCGTTTATGTAAAAACACATTCCCAATTGGAACTATATTGTCGGTTGTTGATTTTGCTGAAAATTATACTCTTGCTCCACAAGAAGAAATTCAATCACAGTATTATAATTCAGTGCAAGTATCTATTTTTGTTCATATTGTTTATAGACATGCAGATGATAGTAGAGAAGATAATAGAATTTTTTTGAGAGAGTACCATTTTTATGTAAGTGATAATCGATTACATTCATTTGAGTTTGTTCAATATTGTTTTGATATATTTTACAAAAAATTTAAAAGAAAGAGGAATTCAATTGCTAGAACATCTCATATGGTCAGATAATTGCACGGGTCAATTCAAAAATGCTAGGATGTTTTATTGGTTATGTAGAGTTCATAAGGAAAATAATATCCAGCACATATGGAGTTTTTTTGAAGCCGGTCATGGTAAGGGAGAACACGATGGAGCAGGTGCATGTGTGAAAAGAGCTCTTGCTAGAGAGCAACTAAAATTTGAGGATGCTGCAAAATTTAGAGATGCACATGCAATTGTAGATTGGTGCAATACCAAATTATCTACAAGAGTAAGTGAGAGCTCAATAATTCACCGCTTCTTTTGGTTAGTTGAAGAAAATGATATTTGTTCTCAACAAGATTGTGAAACAATTAATGGATCTACAAAATGGCATTCATTTAAGAGTTCGAATGCAAACACATGGACAATATGGACAAGGGAGTTGGCATGCTTTTGTCAATTTTGTATTGCAGGTGATTGGGAGGCTTGTGAAAATATGGAATGGGTTGAACAATGGCAACAAAGAGCCTTAACACCTACATCGACACATGTTCAACATGGAACAATAATTGAAGATAATCAAGCGTTCGCATCAGATGATTATGATCGTGTTTTTGATCTTGTACAAGAAGGTACATTATTTATTGAGATGAATTTTATATGTATGCATGTTTATATACATGAATTAAATATAAGTCGTGCTCTTTATTGAATTTTTTATCTATTTTTTTAGGACATGTGTATGCTGTTGTTGCACCCAAGGGGAATGAAGAGGAGATAGAGTACTGGTTGGCTAGATGTGTTGAGAGAAAATATAAGTTGGTACATCCTAGAGTGGATGATGATAACTTTGAGTATCCAACTGGTTCAGTCATCGTTGTTGGCACCTGGCTTCGAAAATATTTGATAAGAAAGAATGGCTTGCCTACATTTGAAGATTATACATTATTCACATTTGATTTTGGCAACCAATATAAAACTAGTTAGATATCACGGGAGGCCTGCTAATAAAGTTTTATGGACACTTTCAATGGATGATCATGAGACAATCATAGATGCATTACAAAAAAGAGGATGTGGATGGTACAACAGAGTAAATAAATATTGGTAAGTATATCTAGTTGTATGTATATATTTAATTGATATATATAAATTTGTCTTTAAATTCATTTCCTTATTAAATTTTTATATCATTTTTTGTTTCAGGTCTCCCTTGATACAAAAAAGAGAGGAGATGCACTCTTATTACAATGGAATTCGAATCTACAGACAGGTAACTATATATAGTTGTAGATACATTTAGTTGAGAGTATAAATATAAAACTAAATTTAACTCATTGTCATTTTATAAAAAGTTTATAATTTATTTCATATCCCATTAAGCCATCCTCGTATGTGCCATTAATCCATCCGCTTGCATCCCCTTTAATTCATTCTATTAGGACCCCTTAATCCATATCCTTGTATATCTATCCTTAATCCATCCTCTTGCATCCCCTTAAGTCACTCTCTCAACACCCCTTAAGACATCCCCTTAAGCCATCCCCTTAGGTCACATGGTTTAGAGTTTAGGGTTTCTAGGGTTCATGAGATGCTTAGAATAACAAATTCATATGGATTAATGGTTTAGGGTTGATCTCCTAGGATTTAGGTCATGTGGTTTAGAGTTTAGGGTTTCTAGGGTTCATGTGATGCTTAGAATAACAAATTTATATGGATTAATGGTTTAGGGTTGATCTCCTAGGATTTAGGTCACGTGGTTTAGGGTTTAGGGTTTCTAGGGTTCATGTGATGCTTAGAATAACAAATTTATATGGATTAATGGTTTAGCGTTGATCTCCTAGGATTTAGGTCATGTGGTTTAGGGTTCAGGGTTTCTAGGGTTCATGTGATGCTTAGAATAACAAATTTATATGGATTAATGGTTTAGGGTTGATCTCCTAGGATTTAGGTCACGTGGTTTAGGGTTTAGGGTTTTTAGAGTTCATGTGATGCTTAGAATAACAAATTTATATGGATTAATGGTTTAGCGTTGATCTCCTAGGATTTAGGTCATGTGGTTTAGGGTTTAGGGTTAAGGGTTTAGGACCCTTAAGTCATATCCTCTTACATGTACCCTTATTCCACAATCTTGCATCCCTTAAGTCACTCGCATAATTCCCCTTAAGCCATTCTCATAGGACCCATTAAGCCATACCTTAGGGTTCATGACATGCATCCCATTCATCCATCCTATGGAAAACATCATTTGAATTTTTATGAAATTTATAAGATCCAATTTTGTAACTTTTACTATATATTTACTTAAATGAATCAAAAAAATTATAGAACTACTTACAGTTTACATTAATTATTTTTGCAGGTTCTCATCAAGTCGGTCTACCATGCGATTGTCACTGAAAAATTATTTTATCAAGAGACTATGTAAATATCAATTTTTGGTCTTCACGTAAAAATTGATAAGCTAAATAATTGGATATACATGTGCACACATATATGTTTCATCATGTTGTATAGTTGTATGATTTTCAATTAACTTATTAGTAGCATTTTAAAAATCTCATTCCAATTTTATAGATTATACATTTCATATAATTGTTCAAATATTTTCTAGAATTGGTAAATAGTTAAAATTACGCGAGCTCTTAATTTATTATGAATATAATCTAAATTATTTAAGGAATATTTAAATTTATCACCTTTAACCATGTGATAAATTATATATTTATGAAATTTGATTGTAGAGATAAGAATTTATATCTAGTGCATGTATTACTTGAAAATTAGATAAAATATCTAGATCTACATATACATATGAGTGCATATAATCATCAAAATGAACATAACATGATCATAATTGACTGCATATATATAATCATCACATTAAAGTCATCTGATATAAATAAACAAAAATATGTATATGTCAAGTCCAACACATAAAAGTTTAAATAAAACTAGAGATGTCTTGGTCTATTTAAAATTTAAAACCATTTAACTATCAGGCTGATCAGTCAAATCAAGTCTCCTCTTTGTTCAGGTCGATTAGATGTACCTGCATCATGCTGTAAAAGAGTACAAGTAACTTGAAATTAGATTTAAATTTATTTATAAATTTTGATATAATTAAACATATTTAAACCTGACAAAATATAAACTTTTGGATAAAAAAAATTAATTAATTAAATATCTAGTAAATACAATAAAAATGATTTTTAAGACATGAATAATTTACCATATGATCATGTGGATCTACTGGAACATTTTGTTCAACGGGTAGCATAACTGTCACTTGAGAAGGTTGAAATGCCTAATCTACTATATCCTACATATTCATATAAAGCAATCAATATGTTAAAACCTCAAATATATATATATATATATATATTTAAAAGATCCGTAATTTTTTTTTAGGATATTTAGTAAAGTTTACAACCTTGAATGATATGACCTCAAGATCACGCACCTAAGATTGCCCATGCATAAATGTTGACGATGTCTCAGGTGCACCTGCAATGGGTGTCTCATGAAATGCTTGCATATATATGTACAACAATTTGTATAGATCATTCACGCATGTGTATGTAAATGTAAAAATCAAATTAGATCTATGATGTGTATTTAATTCAAACTTAACAAACTTTTTGAAAGAACGCACTTGAGCTGATGATGACTCAGGAGCGCTCACCACAACTTGTGCTTGGTCAGCACTAGGCATGCTCAACTGACCTCCCTACATCTAGATATAATATATATCAATCACACATCATGTGTAAACATTCAAAATAAATTAGATATATATATTGGTTTAAGTACCTGACCAAAAGGTGAGCCTATATCTACAACACTCGACATATAGACATGATCATTTTGAGTTTTAGGAATTGTCTGATCATGCGTCTACACCAAACACTTATTGAATTAATATTGTATTATATATATAATTTGATGTTATTATTTAAACATGAATTTTGCACATTCCAAAAAAATATATTAAGTTCAAAAGATGAACATACCTGTGTAAGATGATGCTCAAAATATAGTAAATCCATAAATGACTCTGTCTCAGATGCAGGTGGGTCACCTGAAGTGGATGCCTAAGTATTCCTATTGCTGGAGCCTCCATGCTCTCTATTGACCACTTCAGCCGCCGCGTGTGAAGTTTGATGAGTGAGATGTCCTGAAAGTGAACTCAATGCTCCTAATGTCGATAGCATGGTTTGCTGTTGAAATGTAGCAGGAACACCAGGAGAAGTAGGAGGAACAATAGGAGCAATTGGAGCACGTCGTTGAGGATCAACACGTGCTCCTGATCTATGTTGGGGCATGCCACGCCCAGCTCCCTGAAATGACCTCATATCAAAATAGTTGGGTTTTAAACCCAACTCAAACTCTGCCCATAACTTTCTCAAAAAGTATAGGGGCACCTTAGAATTGCCATATGGTGGAGTATCAAACACCATCCACCATCTATCCCAAAAATGTGCAGCTATCAAGGGGTGCCTACACCATAAAATTGAAATTCATTTTTTGGTGGGTGGAATTGGTTGGCTAGTTTGGGGGTTAAAAAAATACTGGCACAGGGCTTCTTTGGTAATTTTAAGGTCACTAATTTCTTTATAAGACAATCCATCTGCATAGAATTGTCTCCTCTTGTCTCTCCATTGATGGAAACTATCTAGGTCCGCATCAATAAATCGAATAGAATCGACAATAATTTGCATCGTAGATGAAAATCGTGAGAGATGGGGGGGAATTCTAGGCTCATTTTTTATCAGATCTATAGTTTCTTGAATGACCATAAGATTTTCCCTAATGCTCTCTCTCAACTGATCCTGGTCTACTATAGGGGGTGGGGGGTTAGGAGGTGGAGGGTTTGGAGGAATGGGGTTTTCTGGTGGTGGTGGGTTAGGATCTATGGGATCTACAGGAATATGTGGTTTGGGCATAAAATCCTCAATGCTAAATAGTGGATCCATGTGAATGTACAACCAAATGGAAACTGCACATGTTAAACAATTAAAAAATATATATCAACAAACTAATTAAATAATGCAGACAATTTGAAAGAACTATTTAAAAATCACATTGAACGTGCACAAATCCAAAATGCAATTCATTTGAAGACCATTCGATTTATCATTAAAAAATCCATAATGTTCATTAAAAATCCATAGCATGTACACATTAAAGTTTATAATTTAAGTTTGTACAAGTTTTGAAAATTTCAAATTTGTGGTTTACAATTTGAGTTTTGGGTAAGGGTTTGTGTTCATATTTTAGAATGTAGGGTTTAGTGTCTATGTATATTAGAATAATGTAATAACCATTAAGATCTAGAAATTAAAAAAATTGGTTATAAGGATACATTTAAACATATAATAATAGAAACATAGGAATCATGGTACATTTGAAAAGGGGAAATGATAATAGGAGTTACCATAGAACACAAAATATTGTTCATATGAGAGATATAAAAGGTATGAGAATTAAATATTATTTTAATAATAAATGATTAAACAATAGTATACTACATGAAACTTAAAGGATGCAAATAAATTAAAATTATAGTGATTAAAAGTAATAATTATGCAAAAAAATAAGGAATCCAAACTACCAATTCGGTAGGGTCAAATCCAAGAAAGTTTGCAACCCAATCCTTCACCAATTATAGAATTTAGAGTTATACATTTTAATTTCTTGATTTTTTTAATTTTTGAGTAATAATAATGAAGGAAAATCTATAAGTTGATGTTCTAGGACCCCCTTTGACAAAATGGTAACAATCAACCTAGATTATGTTGAATCAAGAGTGAAGGAAATGAAAATTCAATATGTTATGACTAAAAGTCTATGGTTGTTATAACAAATTGAGGGAAATGCATTGTCTTGTGATACCTCACAATTATCTCTACTAAAAATAAACTTTGTTGATCACACCTAAAGACCCCATTGTTATATAAGTTTGTAAATAAACTCTTTCAAAACTAAGATTGTGAGAAACAAAAATTGAAGAAATAAGACTAAAACCCTATGTGTTTTAAGAAGTTCCACTAGTATTCATGATTTTTAAATCCTTATGAAACCATCAAAAACCTTAGGTACCTAAGTACGGGGATTCAATTCAAAAAGACATTGCTAATACATTTATTTATCAAGTTTAAGATAAAAAATTTAATCGATATAGATGAAGAATTTTTTAAAATATGATTTCATCTAGGGATATGTTACCTTATATTAGAATTTTTATCACACTAATTCTAACTTGAACCATAGACGGGCTAATTATAACTTGAACCATAGACCCTAATTATAACTTGAACCCTAATGTATTCTAACTTGAACTCTAACCCTAATTGTAATTAAATCGGGTATCATAAGCTTAGTTGAACACTAACCCTAAATGCATATAAAATTTTTAATCATAAACCTAATTAAATATTGATTGAATGTTTAACTCTCACCAAAATTACAACCATTTAACCCTAGACTCTTAATTTAATTTTTACCCCAACCCTAGAACCCTACACCAATTGACGGGGCTAATTCTAACTCCAACCCTAACTTGCATCTTAAATTTTAATTCATAATTTTATAATCCTAAACCTAACCCTAATAAAAATATAACCCTAACTCTAAACCTAGTTGAATACAAACCCTAACCTCAACCCTTACCCGAATATTTATCTTAGAACCCTAACCCTAGAATGAATTTTAACCCTAGAAGCAGGTAATTGAATTCTTTAATATTAAACAAGTAAACCTAATCATAACCCTAATTGTAATTTTGAAATCTAACTATACAATATATATTAAAGTTTAAGCCAAACCCTAATTGTACCCTAGATTTAACCTAATTTTAACCTACAAATAGGGTTTTAGTTTACGTTACGTTTTCTAGGGTTTTAGTTTACGTAAATTCTAGGGTTTTAGTTTACGTTACGTTTTCTAGGGTTTTAGTTTATGTTTTCTAGGGTTTTAGTTTACGTTTTCTAAGGTTTTAGTTTATGTTTTCTAGGGTTTTAGTTTACGTTTTCTAGGGTTTTAGTTTATGTTTTCTAGGGTTTTAGTTTATGTTTTCTAAGGTTTTAGTTTATGTTTTCTAGGGTTTTAGTTTACGTTTTCTAAGGTTTTAGTTTATGCTTTCTAGGGTTTTAGTTTACGTTTTCTAGGGTTTTAGTTTATGTTACGTTTTCTAGGGTTTTAGTTTACGTTTTCTAGGGTTTAGGTTCAAAGATTAACGGTCTGAGTAAATTAGTTTTTTAGAACCTACAGTTTCGAGTTTCAAATTTCAAAACTAAATGTGTCAAATTTAGGTTTTCGATTTAAAACTTTATGTTGTTTGTTTTGTTGATTTTTTCGGTTAATTAAATGCAGTTTAAAAACTATTAAATATTAACTTAAAACAAACTAAACAAAAATAACTAAATAGCAATTATAAAACAAAAATAACTAAATAGCAATTATAATGCAAAAATATTGTAGAATTCAACCAACCTGGAGGTCGCTGAGGTCAGGTGTGTCGACGAGAGGAGGTGAGAGTGAAAATTTTCCAGATTCCGGCCGTCCAAAACGCGTACGCAATCTGTTGTTTTTTGTCCTGACGCTCCAAATTCGGCTGTGAAAATGACTTTCACAGTCGCTTATTTAAAAAAAAAAATAGTCTTTAGAAATTCATACGCGTTGTGAAACGCGTACGCATCTTGGAACACGTATGCGTTTTGGAACATGTACGCGTTTCACAACGCATACGCGTTTTAGGTTCGTATCCCGAACCGTAATGCGTACGCGTTACTGATTTAGGATCGCGTATGCGATACATAACGCGAATGTGTTTTGCGCGTGAATTTTTTTTTCATCTGAAACTTCCCCTCTTCGTGGACCCAACTTCTTGCACCAACCCATATAATTTATAATCATGATGAAAAATGATATAATTATGTTAGTTTGTGAATAAATGATGAATCCAAATTTGAATGAGCAAGAGAAAAGCCCCTAACATCAACTATCAAATAAATTGTGTTAGAGATAAACTATCTATGTCCCAATTAAGTTTGAAAGATCCTATGTAAATCTATTGTAAGTTTCATTGTTTTACTAGTATAATGTCATCCACATAAATTTTATTTGATTCAAGGGATGTGATGGAATTGAAAAAAAATAAAAATTTCTAGGATAGCATGCTAGATTTCACCATGCCACTCTAGGATATCAAAACTTAATGATAAATTCATGATCTAAAAATAACCTTCATCATAGAGAATACTAAACACTACAAAAAATACTACTCTTTTCCTATCTATAGGTTTGCGATTATATTTTTACCCAATAAAAATGCATATTAGTTGTCCTCAAGAAATTTGTGCAACAAAATATTTCAAGGCTTTTATATTTTTCAAATATTTAGAACAAATCATCAAATGTGAGAGGGATCTCTATGAGGGCTTGGTTAGAATCCTCTTGATATCATATTATTTCTTATGAATGAAGAGTTGACCTTGTTTTTCGTATGTATTGCAACACCTTTTAGGCTACCATAGTTATTGGTGTTTCATACCCCTATAAATGACCTCAACCTTCTATAAATCCATATTTTTTGTTGGATTTAATAGTTTAATGGTACATGAAAATGGTACCCATGCTCAAGATACCATGGAATTTTTTTCCTAAGGTATTCCATGAGGTATGTCCACTAAACAAACCTTAGATGTGGTTCACCCCATTCTAAATTTTGACAATACATATAATTGGTTAGAAAACATTAATAAGATATTTTGTGGACAAGGTCCCACTAAAAGAATGTTCAAAGACTAGGTCACAAAGGCCTAGGTCTTGCATGGTCCATTCACCTCAATTTTATGTAAAACCTTATGATTTTTTTCTCTTTTTTTTTTTTTGAAACCAACAGTGCTAAATATATCCTCAAACATGATCATTATTTTATTGGAACTCTTCCTTTTTTTTTGACCTTGGACTAAAAATTTATTCATCTCTAATGATAATATATGTGTGTCCTTGTTTAGGTTTAGTTTCCTAGTTTACCTTTTCCATGCCAAATTTTTGAAAGAAGTGGTTTCCTCTTTAGGCTCTATTGTTTGTGTCAAACTAGATAGGTTTTTCTTGACTTGACCCTAGATGGTTTATGTACAAGTGGACATCTCCACGTATTTAAAGGAGATAATAGACATCTAGATTGGATATATGAGAGACACTCAACATGTTCTCCATCTAAAATTTCACGATAATCATTGTCAATGTCAATACTCTAAGCATAAGATTTGGGACTGCCCTTTGGATTCTCCCAACTCTAAGCTTATCACTCAGCCTATGTTTGGGTCTCTACCCAATGTTAAAAATAAGAGGGTTGGTATATAGTTGTGAGTTAAAAATATAATAAATTTAGTAATATAGGCCCCTACCTAAGCTATCCTCAAACTCTAGGGGTCAATCCTTGAACACCAAAATTAAAATTTCAAAACCTTTAGAACAAGGAAATTTATTGTCTCTCCTCATGGGAAGATGTCTAGTGAGACAAAATTCCCATAAGTTTCATTAGTGGCATCAATTTTTTCACATAAAAAAATTACAACTACCCATCATACTTCCCCACCCTAATTGAAAAAAAAGATCTCATATTCCATTAAGGTAGATGTAAGTAGAAGAATATGTGCTAGAGAAATAATACCCTATTAGCCTTCTATCCAATAGGTAGCTTTAGTTCAAAGGAAGGTTTTCTTCATAATATTTATTCAACTCTAATAAGGTAGATAATGAAGAGATGGCTCTTGACACTTATTTGTGAATTAAGTTTCCTAGAATGTTTGAAGTTATATGAACCTCCCATGGAAGTGTTTTATTCATGAAACTTGACAATGTCTTTTAGGTTTGGATATTCTTAATTTGTAAGAGCTTAAATATTATAGGATTTTTTCCTTTTGTAGCATTTTGTACTAGATAGCCTTCTTTTCATTTTTGTGTAGCAACCATGAAGTGATCTATTATGATATTATCACATTTATATATTTTATGTGGAATCAACACTTTGTTGATCAAGGATGTGACCCAACAACCAAGTTTTGTGGGTTTTTTTCAAAATTAATAATCATTCCTTTGAAATTCTTAATGCCAATGACTTGAATGATGTTGTTAAGAGATCTACCCTATGCAGATGGATTTGAAATTTAATATTTTTTATAGCTTGGATTTTGTGTGGTAATTTTAATATGATTGAGATGGTCTATGACAAATGTGAGGGGTTTCCAATATTTTCAACGATTGAAAAAAGAGGCATAGTAATTTAGGTGTAATAAATAAGGGATTTTTATCCCAATCTCGTTGGTACTAAGATCCTATGATGTAGTACATGTGGAGTAAAATTAGATCGAGAACTAATAGGGTCTTCAAGAATCTTGATAGAGCCATGTTTGAAACTCAATTATTCTTTGTTGTTTCCAAGTATTAATCTTTACCTCTAGAGCCTTTATTAGATATTTTCCTTTTAGAGACTTTCTAATACAACTTCATATCAAATAGAAAATTGCTAAACCAAAGGGCATAAAGAATTATTTTTTTCTAAACATGTTGTTACTCACTCAAAATTCCATGCCAACTCAAGTATTACATGATTTTTTAATTTAGATCCGCACCCTATGTATGAGAAATGATATATATATATATATATATATATTGTTGGAATGTTGTTATCATTCATACCTCCTTCTTCGTCCAAATTTATGGGTGCTAGCTTTTCATTTTCATCCTTATCATAAAAGGCCCCCACTTTAGAGAAATAGCAATTAATTATCACTTTGGAGGTGCAATATTTCACTTTTCCACTAGAAGTGGGCTGCATATGTTCACTTTTATTGTGGTACCAAAGTTAAAGCTCAAATTTATTGGATTAAGATTAGAGACAAGGTATCTAATCATTTTTTCTAGGGTTTATGAGCTCATCATACATATTAGGTCATTTTAAAGAAAATTAAGAAGGGTCTATATAACTCTATAAAACTCCAAAATACTCATTAGGCCTTTATTCAATATTAAAATACTTATAAAAGCTCTTAACACACAAGTTGGATAACTCAAAAAAATCTTGACAATCTATATCACCATGCATATAATATATATAGATCCTAAATATGATTGGAAGCTTAAACAACCACAAAAAGAGAAGAAAAGTATGAAAAGGTAAAAATATAGAACACCAAATCTCACTTTTATGGTATTTTTCATTTTTAATGGTTGTTTTTTTTAGCTAAATATAAGACATTTATTTTGACACATAGTATATTATTATACACCTTGAATAAGATACCAAAATAACCCATTGAAATGAGTTAAGTGGGTTAAACACAAATCAAAAGTACTTTGTTAGGAAACTATGAAACCTTAGTAGCAATTTATGCATCTTCAACAACACTTATCATCTTAAAAATTAACCATCCCCATGTGGTCATAAAATTATTATATGAACTTGAAATATGATATCTTTATATAAAAAATGACTTCTTTTTTTAGAGGAAAAAGAATATGTTAAAATATTCAACTTTTGAATCTCTTTGACTATTTTTTTTAGCCCTATAATAAATAAAAATGTTTAAGAAGCAAACCATTATCCAAAATTAATGTCAAAACATAAAAAAATAGATCCCTTTTTGAATCAATGATATTTAGCTAATTAATTATCATATGTAACTAATTAATTAATTATTATCATAATTATGAAGCTATTGCATACTTAAATTGTAAGAAGTTTCCTTATTAAGAATGCACGAACTTGAGACCTGTAATAGATCTAGTTTTAAGGGTAGTATTTTGAAGTGTCAATGATGAGAGCCAATTGTGTCCCATTTTATGACATATTTTAGCTTATTTTCATATACCTTCATATCCACTTCCACATTCCATTTTCATTCCATATCATACTATTTCCCCATTTTATGTTGCATATGATTAAATATGTATAAGTTGTATTTAATCAAGTTTTGGATAAAATATGGAAATTAATGATTGGTTGTATTTACTAATAAGCATTGTGGTTTTCAGAATCGAGAAATACAACTTGTAGCATGCTCATTAGAAGAACTTCCTATCACTTTTTATGCAGAATGTCTTCCTGTCATTTTCTGGTCAGGAACTTCTGTGTATTACTTTGTGACCAACAATTTATTCCTGTTATCTTTTCAAAGGTGATGTTAGTCTCCAAGGTGGCGTTGGTCACCCCTTTACTGCTAAATTTGAATAAGCACAAGAAATAATGGTTATTTCCAAATAGAGATGCAACTGCCAGCTATGAAGAGGAAACCAAAAACCTTCACTATTTATTATAACAAGACGATTCGTGGTACACAAAAGATGGAACAGATGCAATTGGTCAAGGCTCCAGGTGTGTTATTCTTATGGAATAAAGGAGGAAATTCATGCTAGAGATTTGTTACTAAATAGTTAGAGAAGAATCTGTAAACCTTCACGTCATTGCTATTTTCCATCCATTATAATAGTTGTGCTTGCTAGCTATGTGGAGGAGTAAAACAAAAGCATGTTCTATTCTCATCAGCTATTATAGCAACACAGTTTTAATATGTAGGCTAGCAAACTATATTATTTGTTTCTTTTACCTTGTTGGCTGCAAGCCAAAAAAAAAATATTTTTTTGTATTTAGTAAGTTAGAAGTTTCATGTATATAAGCAACATAGAAAAATTGTTAGGGGGCAATTTTCTGTATTACTTTTGAATAAATAAAATAATTTTTTTGTTGATCTGTCCAACGTAAAAAGGCATTTTATTTCCACTCACCGTGTGAACCAGAGGAAGGGTCCACTGTTGGAATGCTCGGTGAGGTTGCTGCATGTTTGAAACAGTTAGAATTTATATTTTGTGGAATTTAATTATATGTTGCATTTTATTTCTGAGTGATTTAATTTCTTGTGTTTTGTTTACAAGCTGGTTTAAAACTTGTCTTCATTGAATAATCATTTAAGCTATTGATATTCTATCAATGTTGGTGTATTTATCTGAAGCATAAAGTGGGAGTTATATTTTGATTTATAAAAGAGTTTTTTGTTGTCTGTGATAGTTCCTGTCACTACTACTCCCATCATATATTGTTAACAGTTCCTTTCACGCTTTTGACAGAAAGACATAATAGGAAAATTGAACCAGATTTTTGCTAGGAAATTTATGCATGTTCTAGCTACATTTCATCCCCACTTGATTCTCTGATTTCCTCCCTTAGGTATACTACTGCAACACTTCTCGCAGCTATGAACCCCAGGTTGACACTCTTAGACCGAGCTGGAATCCTTCTTTATTCTTTACCCTAGTTTTGGCCTATCATTTTGGCGTTGTTGCCAGGGAGAGGTGTTAAAGGCTGTAAAATATAGTGAGTTAAGTTAGGACCAATGCGTTAGGATGAAAGCTCGTGCAACTACTAGCCTTGCCCGATGATTAGTCCTAATTTGCGGTGTTTAAATCATATAGATGCATTGTTAGAATTTGTAGGTAGATTTAGAAATTAAAACCATTCATATATCAACACTAGTTTTTTGTGAGTAAATTGATAGAAAGAAGCAATTTTGAAGAAACAACATAAAAACAATAAAAATGTTGCATTTTCAAATTTAAAAACAAAATAAGAAATTGGTGGGGGAATCGTGCTGAAACAAAGTGATATTTTTATACCCCTTCTTCATAAAGAGTGCAACTTAGAATATATTGATCTTTCACCACCATTATCACATGCATCTACAAATCTTATTCCTATAGATGAACAAGAACATATCATTGATGAATTTTTAGGACAATGGATTTTTTAAAATGAATCATTTAATGAAGCTTTGACCACGTTTTGTTCTCTTTGTCGCAAGGAAGAAGATAAGTGAAAATGCCAAGTCGACACAGTAAACGAGGAATACATTGTAAGCGAGCCTCAACAAAACAATGCACAAGTCTTCTTTGTAACTCAAGAACAACTTCATACGTCAAGTAGGAAAGATTAAGGTATGGTTAATGATTTTGGAATGTCTTATAATTATATTGGATTTAAAAGGCAATATATTTCTTCACAAAATGTTTCCCTATCTAGCATGTATGGTGAATGGAAACAATTACCATACTATCAAGAATGGCATAATAAATTCTCACAACAACCATACCCATCCCACAAAGTACCATCTCCACCATACCCATCCTATATATTACCATCTTTACCATCTACTCTATATACCACACAACTTTTACCATTCTCATTATCCCACCCATCATCCACCCTAGCATATCCACCAAGGGAAATTGCAATTCCTAATTAATCACTATTATCTAATTAGGAGGTTCAATTTGCATATAATAAAGGGGTTTCATTGATCCCTGCACATTTTATTAATATGCATGAAATTGGTAAATCACAATTGCAATGCATTCACATAGCTAAAGGATGTGATTTTTGTTTAATTATATTTGAAGAACAAAATTATCTACTACACGATAATCCACTTAGTTCTTCTTATCTACTTAAGGAATCACAAATTTTAGAAATATTTCACACACATAAAGAGATAATTCAATTTGATTCTAATTTTATCATTAAAATGCTACATATGTCTGTTGAAATTAATCATAAAATAATAAATGGTGAACTATTGGCTTTCATGATTCAAGAGTTGTGTGAGATACATAATGACATCCTACAAGATCTATCATTTATAAATGTTTTTATATTCAAACATCTCGATCTTGGGAGACCTATGGTCAAAATATGTATTCCTCACACACTTATTGATCTAGGTCCAATAATTTATTTTATGATTAATATTTACTAGAAGGGTTTTCATGCATTAATGACCATACAAAACATGCTACAAAGGAATGATCATTCATTAAGGATCAATGTATTATTAAATATGCCACTATCTTCTTTGGTTTTTCCTAATACCCTCATGATTTTACAATGTGGATTTAAGTTGGGAGGATCCATATAATTCTGGAAGTCAATGGTGATTGTTCATTAACAAGAATCAAGGTTTTAATGTATACATATCTTTTTCATTCTTGATTCTTTGGGTTATCTTGAAATGACCATTCATTAGAAAACTTCAAGGTGTTATTTTATTCCCTAGATTATACTAATGCCCTCATGCTTTTGCAGTAAGCAATTAAGTTGGGGGGAAATCCATCGAATTTTTGAAATCTTTGGTTTTTTTTTTATCATGTCTTCCTTATTTGTTTCATTGGTGCTTTTACTAAAACCACTTGTGAGTGTTGGACCAAACCAAGGTATGCATTCTTGTGTTGATTGGAATTTCATTTATATTATGTTTACACAAGAATTGATTGTTATTCATCCATTTTATTATTAAATATCTATTCATAGATATAACTTTACCATTCATTTTCTAATCAATAAATTGATTAAAATGGTGAAGTTATTAAATAGATGATATCGTATTACTATACTTGATATGCTTGGTCTTGAGAAATATGGTTGCAGGTTTCTTATAGTGGTTACCCCACACTTTTGCACCAATGCCAATTGATGATGCTTCTATGCATGAGCATTGAATGACACACCTTGTTGGCTTGTTGGTCATGCTAGCTACATGGAGGACACTAGGTTTTATTTCCACTTCACTATTGGATATCACAAGAGGATCTTGAGAAAAGTACTCAAATTCATGAGGACATAAATTCTCATTTTCACCATCCTTGATGCTAGACCATATGGAGGACAATATGCAATTTAGTGTAACCATGAATCTTGCAGTACCATGTTTTTGGTTAATTCTTCACAAGCCTCACATCTAGAGACAACTTGAACACATGTAGAGGATATATTAGGAGCTTGAACATCATCTAATGTAGATCAATGCACTACATCTTGCGGATTAATTCTTCATCTCATCTAAAGCTATATGGATATGTTGAGAAACTTCATTGGTCTTTCATTGCAAGCCTTGTCCTTGGAGGGTTGCTTCTATTGTCAGTAATTCTTTTAACTCAATGGTTGGGCATATATTCCAAATTTCTATGGTAAGCTTTTAGATATGGTGGCATGAGCTAAATAAGATCCAGATCATTTGTAGTAGTGGTGCTATGAGCTTTTTGAACATTGAGATAAGTGTTTGCTTACCTAAAGTTGTATTGATACATTGGACTAGTTGAGAGACTAGAACTAATATTTCACTACACTCCCTTGTCTATGGTAAGGAAGTTATACTTTCATACAACTTTGGAAATAGTTATGGATATCTCTCATACTTAGAAGGACATGATAACATAGCTTCATGATAAATTCATATGATTTGTTTCAAATTGGTCATCATAGAGCAATGTGTCTTCCAAAGATTATGGCCATTGTACATAATTATTTCAACCAAGTAAGTGGGTATGTATTCTGAAGTTTTACAGGTAGCTTTCTAGCATGAGCAGCAAGGGTGCTATAAACTATGCATGGTCAATCTTGATAAGGTATATTTTGTCATTTCACGCTTTGCCTCATGTAACCAATTTTAGTGGTGACTTTTTGTGGGGTCATAGAAGGAGCTTTGGTTTTCGATGGTGTCACTTCAACATCCATAGGGTTCCTTCTCTTTGGTCATTATACGTAGGTTATCTAAAAAATGGAAAAAATGAAAAAATGGAAAAATGGAAAATGGAAAAAAAACCAATAATTTCTAACAATGAAAACCTTTGGGCGTTGTTAGACAACTCCAATTTGAAAACTAGTTTCTGACAGATTGTAGTTGAATAAAATTCTTAATGGTGAAAACTATTTTCACCGCGCCACTAAGCAGTGAGTGATTGAAAACTGGCTTGCCAATGGTCACTTGTCATTATCAAAATTGAAAAATGAAAAAAAAGTGAAAAATGAAAAAGAAAAAAAATGAAAAAAAAGGGAAAAAATTTCAATAATTTGTGTTCTTTCTATGGGCTAATTAGTTTGTAAGTATACTCTATTGCTTCGGTGGTTGTCTGAGTACCTCCTAGCACCTCATGTTTCTCACTTGTATAAATGTACTCTTATTTGTTGTGGTCCACTTCACTTTGATCACTTGTCGCAGGAGTTACATTTTCAGTTGAGGTGTTAGAAAAAAATGAAAAGAGAATTTAGGCTACCATTAGTATGCTTCCTCAATACTTCAGTCTGATGGATATCTTTCATGTGTGATGTGGCTATAGTCCTTGTCACAACTTTTGGTTCCTTCCTTCTTGGCGATTCACAGTTGCTGAGTTACATTGGCTATCAGACCTTAGTATACATGGAAATACGAGTTGGTAAAATGATCAATTTTATTTTTCATTATTTTATCTCTTAACTTTATTAATATTTCTTATTATATTAATCATATATGTAGCATCCATGCCTATCCTCTCCCTGTTTCCCGAGGATGGTCAACCCTTTAAGTTGGGGGGAGGTCTACCATCTTTTCACCTATTATTTTCCATTATCCTTATTTTATAGTTTCCATTATTCAACCTTGAAAAATCATTTCATATTGCTTATCATTTCGTCCTTCATTTCCTTCATTGCTTATCATTTTTACCTATCATTTTATCCAATTCAGATAGCTCATAATTGTCAAGATAAATTTTTCATGACCCTCCTACATATAGCATTTAAAAATGATGTTATGAGAAATGACAAGAAAAACAGAGAAAAAGGAAATTAGAAAATTGAAAAACATGCAAAATAAAAAGTTAAAGGAGGTATGAACATTAAATGACAGTTGCAAGACTTTTTGAAATAATAATGTAATTATGAATGAGCTATAATAGTTAAGGGTGATGAAGGAAGATTCCATAATCTAAAGGCTACCATCTCATAAATAATGATTGCACGAGGACATGCAATATGTTAAGTTGGGGGGAATGATGAGAGCCAATTGTGTCCCATTTTATGACACATTTTAGCTTATTTTTGTATACCTTCATATCCACTTCCACATTCCATTTTCATTCCATATCATACTATTTCCCCATTTTATGTTGCATATGATTAAATATGTATAAGTTGTATTTAATCAAGTTTTGGATAAAATATGGAAATTAATGATTGGTTGTATTTACTAATAAGCATTGTGGTTTTCAGACTTGAGAAATACAACTTGCAACACGCTGATTAGAAGAACTTCCTATCACTTTTTATGCAGAATGTCTTCCTGTCATTTTCTGGTCAAGAACTTATGTGTATTACTTTGTGACCAAGAATTTATTCTTGTTATCTTTTCAAAGGTGATGTTTGTCTCCAAGGCGGTTTTGGTTACCCCTTTACTACTAAATTTGAATAAGCACAAGAAATCATGGTTATTTCCAAATAGAGGTGCAACTGACATCTATGAAGAGGAAACCAAAAACCTTCACTATGTATTATAACAAGATGATTTGTGGTCCACAAAAGATGGATTAGATGCAATTGGTCAAGGCTCCACATGTTTTATTCTTATGGAATAAAGGAGGAAATTTGTGTTATAGATTTGTTGCTAAATAGCTAGAGAAGAATCTGCAAACCTTCATGTCGTTGCTACTTTCCATCCATTATAATAGTTGTGCTTGTCAGCTATGTGGAGGAGTAAAACAAAAGCACGTTCTATTCTCATCAGTAGTTATAGCAGCACGGTTTTAATCTATAGGCTAGCGAACTATATTATTTATTTATTTTACCTTGTTGGTTGCAGCCCAAAACAAACTTAATATTTTTTTGTACTTAGTAAGTTAGAAGCTGTGTATATATAAGCAACGTAGGCAAACTATTAGGGGGCAATTTTCTATATTACTTTTGAATAAATAAAATAACATTTATGCTGATCCATCCAACGCAAAAAGTCATTTTATATCCACTCACCATGTGAACCAGAGGAAGGGCCCACTATTAGAATGCTCGGTGAGGTTGTTGCATGTTTGAAACAGTTATAATTTATATTTTGTACAATTTAATTGGCTGCTGCATTTTATTTCTGGGTGATTTAATTTCTTGTGTTTTGTTTACAAGCTGGTTTAAAATTGGTCTTCATTGAATAATCATTTCAGCTATTGATATTCTGTCAACGTTGGTGTGTTTATTTGAAGCATAAAGTGCGAGTTATATTCTGATTTATAAAAGAGTTTTTTGTTGTCTGTGATAGTTCCTATCACTGCAACTCCCATCATAGATTGTTAACAGTTCCTGTCATGCTTTTGACAGAAAGACATAATAGGAAAATTGAATCAATTTTTTGCTAGGAAATTTATGCATGTTCTAGCTGCATTTCATCCCCACTTGATTCTCTGATTTCCTCTCTTAGGTATACTGCTACAACACTTCTTGCAAGCTACGAACCCCGGGTTGACACTCTTAGACTGAGCTGAAATCCTTCTTTATTTTTTACCCCAGTTTTGTCCTATTAGTCAGTATTTTTTTTAAGTATCAACATGCCTTCAAGTATGTCTTGTAAATTGAATTGATCCATTTTGGCAAAGGCATACTAGATTGTGTCTAACTTATATATTAAACCCGTTTATACCATGCCGCTAATACTCATTTCCATTAAAAAAGATCCATTAATGTGACATTTAGGCACATTAACTATAATCAATGTATGCAAAATTTATTGTGATGACAAGAATGTTCTCATTACATGTTGCCAAATAAAATTTATGTTACAATTAATTGTGTGCCACTATTATTGTGCTTTGATGTACATACACACATATTTTAATGTACCCTACAACTAGATTACATGAAAGGGGTGTGTGACTAATGCTTTCCATTTTAGAATTTGTACCAAGATGTGAATGCTACTAGCCAGAAATAAGCACTGCCTCATGACTCCCCATTAAATTAATAAAAATTATATGGTGTATAATTGTGTGAAATTCAAGTACACAATATCCCAACACTTATTATTTTAAATGATAGACCAAAACATGAAATTTTAGGAGAAATTATCTAATATCACTATATAATAAAGATATTATCATACCCATATCATTTCAAATTTAGTTTTGGGAAGATTTATATGGGAACATCCTAATACAATTACATGTTGACAATTGGAACAATCTTGTGCTAAGTTTGCTTTATGGCTCAATTACTATTCATATTTACTTATTCATTTTCACACCTATTCCAATATATTCATAATTTCACCACACATTATTACACCTTCATTTACACTTACTTCCATACATATTCTCCCTACCTTAATATTAACACTTAACCATGTGGTTTATTTCTCAATTATGTGAGATTTATTTGATGTATGAGAATCAATCCATTATTCAAACTATAAAATTTAAATTCCAATGTGTGTTTCCCTATTTTACTAGCAATTATGAGTCAACTTAGTATATTTATGGAACAAGCTACTATATTTTTTGTATGTAAATACATTTATTGAGTCATTAATTCATATGATAGGAGTATTTAAAAATTGATAGAAGAAACAAATTATAATTTGAAATCATTAGAGCATGCTTTAATTTTCCGAGAGATAAGGAGCCTCATGTACACATAGGCCAGCTATATGGGTAAATTTTATTTTTTGAATCTTCCCTTCAAGTCATAAAGATACCCCATTTATAGGGTTTTGAGCTGTGAGAACTTGAATCTAACAAATTCATAATGGGCGTCTATTGACACCATAGTCCTTACAAGAATACCATATATAAAATATAATAATGAGTAGGATTTGGTAGTCTAGTTTGTTAGTTCATATTTGTATGTCAAAGTTTAAGTCCATTGCATTTGGGATTGAACCCACAATTCTTAGGATTGAAACACATGTTTTTCAACACTTATTTTGTTTCTAATATAGTAATCATATTGAGTCTATTGAATTTATAAAGTGAATTATCTTTTTACATCATCAAAATAATTCTTCTATCATTGGTTCTAGAGCTAAGCATCTTAATCCTCTTATTTAATTTTGAATATTTATTGCAATCATTAAATTTTGTATGCTTATTAATTTGTGATAATTTTTTGCTTATTGGTTGTATTTTTTTAAATTAGCCTAGATTTATGTAAAAGTAATTTTATTCTATTGCATTTTTGTGAACATAACTTATCGTAGACCCTTATATTTTTCCTTAAGTTTTATCAATTTTCTTAGATTGGGTTTTTAGATCTATGTTCTTTGATTATTAAATATCATATTTTTAGATCTCATTAGGGTTTATATTCCTTATTATTTGTGTTTCATATCTATACATTCCTTGTAGAGTGTGTGTTCCCTTATGAGACCTTACTTTCTCCCACCCTAGTCACTCTTAGATTTTCCTCTATGATTTCTTTTTCATATTTTAAATCTTTTTTTTTTTAAAACTAGAGTGATTTATACTTCCTTTTTCCTTTTATAGATGTCATTTCCATATTTATTTCTTTAGGTCATGAGATATGAAATACCCTAATATTTATTTATGATAGAATGTTCATCTCATCCTAAATATGGCTTCCCAATCAAATTAAAATGGATCATTTTTATGCTTATGCTAAAAACCACTCTGAGGATCATACTAAGAAATCTACTTTTGACCATGATGCATACATAGCTAAGAAATATCTTACACTTACAAGATAATTAATTGTGGATGCACTTATGAGTACTAAATATTCTCAATTATTGGCTACCATTTTACATCAAATATTAGTAAATGGCTCATTTTTCATGGATATCAGTTATAGAATAAACTCTTTGATGACTTCTTATAATTGTGTGTATCATCTCATACATCCTCTTCTTATAATCCTAACCATATAACTAACACTTTTATGTCCACTATCACTCATGTTTTTTCTCTTAGTGTGAATCCTACCTCTACTATCCCCACCTCTACCATCCTTTCTTCCTCTATGAGCATGCCTTGTTCCACATTTATTACTATTCTTTTTCTTGCTTATGTCCTATATCCTAGGTATAGTTCCCCTAATATTCATTCATCTCATATGACATTCATATATCTTCTTCTCTTTCATATACTACCACTCCACTTATTTCATCCATTTGTATTACTTCTAGTGTTATCCCAACTTCTATGATCATTGTCGATTATCCCTAAGTTTTGTATCCACACCACTCCCCACTCCTACCCCTATGTCCACTCTATTATATAATATCATCCCTCATTTAATGGATATAATTGTTGGGATATTGTGTTGTACACCATTGCATAAAATGATTTATTATAATGTTGTAATTAAATAATTATTTAGTTATGATGCACCTTGGTGGTGTGGTTAATCACACTAGGTAATTATTTGGGGACCACTTGATGTTGTATTGTAATATTTTATTATTATTTAATGTGTGGGAAACATGTGATAATAATTTAATATTGGGGAAATATTAAATAAAGTGATGTCTTAGTACCCAATATTAAATAAGGGGACAATGGTTTTTTATTCACATGGTTTTGTGGTACATGGTTTCAACTTATCACTAGTTGTATTATGTGTGAGCTTGTGTCTATAAAATTAAATACACATGTAGTGGTTTAGGTTGGCTAACTGGTTTGGTTGTCATTATTCATTCTTTTTGAGGAGCGCATTTGTGAATCATGGCATGGGATGTGTGGATTCATACTTGGACACATGAGATTGCCTTGGAGGACTTGATGCTTCAAAGGTGTTCATTGTAACTCTTCTATTTGTTTTATTGTTGATTAATATGATGAAGTATGGATGCTTTTGGAGGGTAGATTTTACCCTCTTGAGAGTTTTCCTAGGGTATATCTTGTGTCATCTTTGATGGGTATGTTGTCTATTCTCTTGCATGTGGATTTTGAGTACTTATTTGTATTGTTATTTCTTATGGGTTATGTGGAAATTGTCATATAATAGCTGCAAGTTTCCTTACGAGTGGTATCAAAGTTTTCATGGTTGAAGTTTTTTTATTATAACCCTAGGTTAAGAAAATATTGCTTGAAGTTTGAATCTATGCAATGGGTAAGAGAATGAAAGACAAGGCAAGATATGAGGCTTTTGCAAGTTTTTTATTGTAGATCTAAAGGTTTTGGGTTTGTTGTTATGATGGGTTGTTTCCAAACTTGGGGTGTGAAAATTTTTGGCTAAAAAGGGTTTCTTGGTTGTGCATTCAAATGGGAGTTTTGTGGGGAAATTTTTGAAAATGACCTCCTAAGACAAAATGGACCTCATGGTTGGATCCAGGTTGGCCGAGGTATGAACTTTGATATTAAATTTGATATATTTTGCTGATAGTGACAAAATGCATTTTTTTTTAGTCAAACCCCCTTTTCAGATTGTGCAACATCATTATTATGTTTAGAAAAAAAAATTATTCTCATTGAAAAATTCATCCCTACAAAATAAAAGTCGAAATGTTAAAAAATTAAAAATCATATATATAAAAATTGGCTTGAAAATAATTTAAAAGAATTATTTTAAATATATATATATATATTGAATGGGGGGGTCTGCAAACTTCCCCCCCATACTCTGTAGCCAGCGGGGTACCCTATGGTACCCACTAACAATAGTACCGTTAAGGTAATGTTGTTGGCAGCATGGCTAATCCAACAGGGGTCAAATAATGAAGGCCGTCAGATTTTAAATAAATACAAAACTTTTAAATTGTATTTTTAATACCTAAACTTTTTTGTCGGTATTTTTCAAAAGATCGACCCAAATTTAAAATAAATTAAACAATATATAATATTTTGGGTCTAAGATTATGTTGGGAAAATGTGTCTCAACCTTGCAATTATATATGGTTTATGGTTGATAGGTGGCAACTGATCATGCAAATACTATATCTCGTTGACATGTCAAGGTTTTTCCTATTGACACATTAAGGTTTTTCTGTTAACACATCAAATGAAAAACAACCTTGTAAAACCTTAATTCTAGGAGGTTCCAAAAAGATTCTTATAACTGGGTGGGATGTATGTAGACGAGGGTGTATTGTGAGAGTCTGATAGCGGTCATGGTGTCTCTTGATCTTTGGTGGTGATACTCTTGTGAGAATCTTGCTCTGCATGTATATTGTAATCTTTTGATTTCTGAATAATATATTGGGCGGCTTTTAGAATGTGGGGTTTCTCTCTCAAAAGATTTTTCCCCACATAAATTATTGTGTTGTGGTATGCATGATATTTGTGTTTTTTTTTATTTAATTTTTTGTAACTGTTAAAGATCTATAAAAGATTTGCATTTTTATCCTCTCAAGGTTAGTGTAGGAAGTTGTTTCACTACCTTAGCTTCCTTACAAGCGGTACCAAAGCTTGATCACCTTTGGTTTCAATTGTAGGTTGTTGGGTTTTTTGAACTAATCTAGATTTGAGTGCGAGCTTGTGCAGAAGATAATTTGTGATCTTTTTGTAGGAATTTTCAAATGGCAAGTTCGTCAGGGAGAATAGAGGTGGAGAATTTATGGAAATAATTTTGAGATGTGGAAGCTAAAGATGGAGGATCTGTTGATAGACTGAGATCTATGGGATGTTGTTGATGAGAATTTTTGAAGGCCTACAAGTCCTACTCAAGTTGCTCAATATGATGTTATGGACCGTAAAGCCAAGGGTCTAATCAAATTGTGCTTGGTAAAATTTGTTTTAATTAATGTCCATGAAGAGATCTCTGCACAAAAACTATGGAAGAAGCTTGGTGAGATGTATTAGGCCAAATCTTTAGTGAACAAGATTTTCTTAAGGAAGAAGTTGTATTCCTTGGGAATGGAAGAGGGTGGATGAATCAAAGACCACTTGGAAGCATTCAATATGTTGGTGGCTCAATTGGCATAAGTTGGTGTCAAAATGGATGAGGAGAAATTTTAGATCTTTCTTTGTTCTTTGATTGATTCATGGGATTCTCTTGTTATGGCTATTGGGAGTACTATTATATTGAAGACTAAATATGTGGTGGGTTATTTTATTTTTGAAGAGATGAGGAGGAAGGTATCCATCACTATCAAGGAGGCCCTAAATATTCATGGAATACCTAAGGAAAAATTCAAGAAGAATGAGAAGCGTGAAAAATCCAAGTCCAAGGGGAGATCTAAATCTCTTGGAAAGTCCAAAGTTATTTGTTGGAATTGTGGTAAGATTGGACATGTTTGTAAGGAATGCAAAGAAGAAAAGAAGAAGAAAAAGAAGAAATTTGATTTTGATTTCAAGTCCAAGAAGGAATATGGTGACACATCCATTGTAGCTTTGGCAACTCATGTAGGTAATGATTCATGGTTAATTAACTTAGGTGCATCTTTTCATATGACCTTTAATAGAGATTTATTTTGTGAATATGAAGAATTTGATGGAGATAAGGTGTACTTGAGTGATGATTCTCATTTAGACATTGTTGGTCATGGTAAATTTAAAATCAAGATTCTTGATGGTAGAATAGAAAATATTAGTGTTGTGTTGCATATCCCTATATTAGCTTGAAATTTATTATCTATGAGAAAACTAATAGATGTGAGTGTCCAGGTAGTATTTTATGATGTTGAATGCAAGATGGTTAGAGGTGCTATGGTGATTTATAGAGGTGTCAAATAAGGGACATTGTATAAGCTTGATGCATGCATTGTTGAGTGCAATACTACTTCTATGAAAATAAATTTTGTAGAAGTGAGGGTTTCACCTTCAACAGATGGTCATGGCTTTTGGGTACCCAAAGGTGTTCTTTCTTCTAAGACAAATTTACCTATAGAGAAAACTATATTATGGCACCAGAGACTTGGCCACATTGGAGAAAAGGGTCTAAGGATTTTGAAAAATGAAAACCTTGTTGAAGGTTTGTCTGATTGTAATCTTGAATTTGATTTCTGTGAGCATTGCATTTATGAAAAAAAAACACGTTCAGTTTTACTCGAGTTCTCATAAATCTTGTGGTGTACTGGATCTTGTTCATTCTGATGTATTTGGTCTTGTAGATGTTCTTTTAATTGGTAAATCCACATATTATGTTTCATTTATTGATGATTATAGTAGAAGGACATGGGTATATTTTGTAAAGAGGAAATATGAAGTTTTCATTTGATTTAAAAAATTTAAAGCAATGGTTGAGTTACAAATTGGAAAAAATAAAATGTTTGAGGACTGATAATGGTGGTGAATTTTTCTCTAATTATTTTGATATATTTTGTAAATATTTTGGTATCCATAGATAGAAGAAAACTCTATATTCTCCACAACAGAATGGAGTTGTAGAAAGAATGAATAAGACATTGATGGAGAAGGCTAGGAGTATGTTGAGTGGTGTTGGCCTAGAACAAAGGTTTTGGTCTGAAGTTGTTGTCACTACTTGTTACTTGATTAATAGGTCTCCTACATCCACTCTTGTTGATAAGATGCCTATAGAGGCATGGTCAGATTGCAAGCCTTCATTAAGACTTCTTAGAGTTTTTGGTTGTGTGGCATATGCACATGTGCCAAAGGAGAAGTGAACAAAGTTGGAGAACAAGGCTTTGAAATGTATCTTCATTTGATATAGTTATGGTGTGAAAGGATACAAGCTTTGGGATCTTGTTGCACATAAGGTAATACATAGTAGAGTGTTATTTTTAGAAAAACTAAGCCTTATTTTCTTACATTGCAGCCAGAACAAAGTAAACAGGAAAAGTTTATTCAATTTCCTTCTACACCTGAGAAAGTTGAATCGAGGCCCAAGGATAGAGAAGTAGTTGACGAGATCTCATCTAGCTCTGGGTCTTTAGAAGAGGAGGAAGAACCTCCAACTCAACTTGTTTTTAGGTCTACAAGGCGTATACAACCACCTAAAAGGTATTCACCAGATGATTGGAGATGTATTTTTTCTTTGAATACTAACATAGATGAACCCAGATCTATTGAAGAGGCACTAGGTATGAATGATGCAGAATCCTGGAAGATTGCTATGGATGAAGAAATGGCATCTTTGAAAAATAATGATAAATGGGATCTTGTACCATTGATTGAAGGATGAAAACATGTTGGTTGTAAATGGGTGTTCAAGAAAAAGATTGGTTTAGATGGAGGTATTGAGAAGTACAAAGCAAGGTTGGTTGTGAAGGGTTACTCTTAAGTTGAGGGTGTTGATTATGGTGAGATATTTTCTCTTGTTGCAAAAATGACATCCATTAGATTTTTGCTTTCTATTATTGCTACTTATGATTTATAGGTTGAGCAAATGGATGTGAAAACTACTTTCCTTCATGGTGATTTGAAGGAGGATTTTTATATGACACACCCAAAGTACTACATGGTGAAAGGTAAAAGTGAGTTGGTTTTCAAAATGAAGAAATCTTTTTATGGCTTAAAACAAAATCCTAGGATGTGGTATCGGAAATTTGATACATATGTGTTGAGTTTGGGATTTGAGCGTTCTAAATTAGATCATTTTATTTATTATACAATTGATGGCGATTGTTTCCTATTTATTGTATTATATGTTGATGACATGTTATTTATTGATAGAGGGAAAGGTATGATTTCGAAACTAAAATCTCAACTTTCTGCTAAATTTGAAATGAAATATATTGGTGTAGCTAAAAAAATTCTTGGGATGGAAATTAAAAGAAATGGAGTGAACAAAAATTTGTGGCTTGGGCAAAGCAATTATGTCAACTCAGTTTTACAGAGGTTTGATATGCAGGATTGTAGGCCATTTTTTTTCTTGTTTTAGTTGCAACAAAGTTATCTATTTCAGATTGTCCATCTCCATAAAAGATGGAAGACATGAGAAAAGTTCCTTACCAAAGTACAGTTGAAAATTTGATGTATGCTATGGTTTGTACTAGAGAAGACATTGCCCAAGCAGTGGGAGTTCTTTCCAAATATATGTCTAATCCCCGTAGAGTTCATTGGGATGTAGTTAAAAGAGTCTTCAGATATTTGTGTGACACCTTCTTAGATTATTCCTTATGTTATCATAGTAATATGACTGAAGATCAAATTTCCCTTGATATTCATGTGGTTATGTGGATTCAGACTAGGCAGGTGATGTTGATAGCAAAAGATCCACTAGTGCGTATGTGTTTACTTTATTTGGTGGTGCAATTAGTTGGATGCATAAGTGATAGGTTGTGGTTGCTTTGTCCACTACTGGACTAGAGTATATGGAAGCTACACATGCTTGTAAAGAAACCATTTGGCTTAAGAGACTATGTTTAGATATTGGAATAAAATAAGGTGTAGTGACAATTTACTATGACAATCAAAGTGCAATGTGTCTAACCAAGAACCCAATGTTTCATGCCAGGACCAAACACATTGATGTACAATATCATTTGGTTAGAGATATGGTTGAAGATGGCAGGGTGAAACTAGTTAAGGTAAAGACTTTGATGGATTTTGTTGATTCTTTAACTAAGCCTATGAGCACAAAAAATTTCAGATGGTGTTCAGAGACTATAGGGCTTTCGGCCCCTAGTAATTAGAGATGATGATGACACCCTTTCGTTGTCCTTGCAAGGTGTTTGAAAAGTGAGAGATTTGTTGGGAAAATATGTCTCAACCTTGCAATTATATACAGTTTATTGTTGTTAGGGGTGACTGATCATGCAAATGTTGTATCCCATTAACACATCAAGGTTATTTCCCATTGACACGTCAAGTTTTTTCTGTTAACACATTAAATTAAAAACAACCTTGTAAAATCCTAATTCTAGAAGGTTCCAAAAATCTTGTTATAAGTGGGTGGGATGTATGTAGACAAGGATGTATTTTGAGAGTCTGATAGTGGTCATGGCGTCTCTTGATCTCTGGTGGTGATACTCTTGTGAGAAGCTTGCTCTGCAAGTTTATTGTAATCTTTTGATTTTTGAATAATATATTGTGCAGATTTTGGAGTGTGGAATTTTTCTCTTGAAAGGGTTTTCCCCACATAAATCATTATGTTGTGTTATGCATGATATTTGTGTTTATTTTTGTTTAAGTTTTTGTAATTGTTAAATATTTGTAAATGTTTTGCATTATTAGATCCTCTCAAGGTTAATGCAAGAAATTGTTTTGTTACCTTATCTTCCTTACATGTTAATGATGGGTGGTGCCAATCGGATGGCTCCACCACCACTGGAAGGCCATCACCCCACCACCAGGGGGGCTAAACTTTTTTGTCTCACACCAAAATTGTGTTTATTCTTTCGAGGGGCTTAACTTTCTCCTAGATTGTCTATTTTTTCTCTTCTTAGACTCGTTGGAAAGCTAACTTAGTGCTCTACAATGTGGTGCCAAATATTTTTCTAGATTTTATAGTTTTGATAAAAAAAAATTCTATATGGAAGTCATATTTTCATTTTGAGCTTTGAGAGGTCATATCAGGTGCATACAGAGTCAAATTTTGGACTTTGAATAGTCAACAAAAAGCTTGTTCAGAGCACTACACAATGGATTAGGTTTGGAGTTGTTTTGACATGATTTATTTTTGATATTCTATCCTAAGTTGGTTATGGGTTATACTGACTATGGTGATACTATCAGCTTATGGATTGTCAGATCTAGGATATTTGATGTAGGATTCATTGTATGCTTAGTTGTACATCTAATATTATTCTTTTTTTGACACATGGTTATCACTATTTGGTTGGATTTTTATGCTTCATTGTTGTATCTACAAACCATGTAACATTCTAGGCGATCTATACTTGTTGCACCTATGAATTGGACATTGGTTATCTATGCCCATAGATATTTCAGTGTTGATTCATTTTTAGTTTGTTGGTTTTGATGTCATGGTGAGGAGGTGAGATGGTATTACTAGGTACAATCATGATATGAGACTATGTAGTTGACTATGTTATGTAGATATGTGGGATAGGTGGTTGGGTTTATTTGATGGTAAATTTTGTGGTGATAATGGTTTCATGGATGTTTCTTGTGATTTAGAGACTTTGGCATGTCATGATGGTTTATGTAGGTGCATTATTGGTGGTGTTGGATTGGTTCTTGATTCAGGTTGTGGCGATGTATCTTCTTGGTATGATGATCATGGTTTTACTTTTCCTTCTTATTGGGGAGCTCATGTTGCATTTGAGTTCTTTGATTCTGTTAGGGCTCTGGGTTTATCTTGATTAGGAGATTGTTATCATGATGTCATGATAGATTGTTACATTCATTGGTTATAAACTTTCAGTGGGAGCTTTTGATAGTGATGGATATGTTTATGATGGTTTGGTAGTTGTAGGTATCTTCTTGGCTTGTAGATCTTGGTTTCACTTGTATGTTACTGATATTATAGTTGAGTGTGTGTATGACTAGATGATCTTCATGGAGATGATGATTTTCATGATGCCATGTGTAGCTCGTATCCCACTTCAGTGGGAGTTGTTAATAGTGACGTGGATGCATCATTGTGTATGGTTATCTTCATGTGATTGGAGATATGTTTTCTTGGTTTAGAGTGTTTGATATTATCTCATGGTTTAATCTCGATACATGTTTATAGTTTAGAATGGTACTTGTTCTCTTAAGGACATGATGTATATATATATATTTTGGTGCATGTGATCTCCTAGGAGGAGGTGATTAGATCATGTTGTCATGTTTATGTTCCTAATTCATGATTGGAGCTTTGACATTGATCATGTGTGGTTCTCTTTATATCGGGTACATTGATCATTTTCTTGATTACTTCATGATATTTTTATGTTTCATTTGGAATTTTTGCATGGATTGATTGGTTACAAGTACTCATTGGTGCAAGAGCACTAAGAGACCATTTTTGTTCATTTTTGTATTTTTTCTTTTTTTTCGTTGCTAATAGTTATAAGGTCTAATAAGGTCATTTATGACCATTTACCATGTATTTAATTCATTTTTGTGGTGCTTGGGGTTGTGGGTTTCAAAAATACAAAAAATGTCAAAAGTTGCTAATTTTGTCAAGCAACCTTTTTGGGCAAGTTGTAAAAAATGGGGATTTCAGTTACATGCAATTGTTTGAACATGGGAATCAATGGTAAATGAATGTAAAAATCATTAATACGCTGAAATGGTCGAATGGAAGCATGGTTTTAGTGTTTTTTTAAACTTGGAATGAATTGAAGCAAGTTTTTTTTGTGATTTTTCTAGGTTGTAGCAACTTCTAGCTTCTTGTACAGACTATACAGTCCATGGATCATTCTGAAATCAATTTCATTTGTTAGTCACATGAATATACTCCATTTTTGTTTTTTTTTTTTTCATTTAATTTCATTTAGTTTCAAGAAAGTTATAGATTTTTTTCTAAAATCTACCCAAACCCTAGCTAGGGTAAATCAGGAGCCTTCAAAATGTGATAACTTTTGTTTCCACCACTCAAAAATGATATAAACTCATCAAAAAAAAATTATTTGCATGTTATTCAATATTTTAAAGGTTATAAGTCCTAATATTCTCATGTTTGGGATAAATCTTCACCAGTCCGCTTCAAGAAAGCACATAAAACAGTGAAAAAATCATCTACTTTGTGATTGTAGATAAAACCCTTGCATGGTTCTTCAAAGTTTGGAAGTGGAAAATGTTGATTAGTGTCTTAGAAGTATGTGCAGGCATAGAATCAAGAGGTTTGAGTGTTTGAAGGTTTGGTTTAATTATTTGTAGGATTGTCCCAAAAAGACAGAATACATAGTCAAGGAAATCGATGATGCCCAAGAATTTGGGTCCATGCATGAGTCTAGACATTGTGTATTTTGTGGAACCACCTTTGTATTGTTGGGAAAGGGGTCTCTAGGTATTATTTGATGGATTTAACATGTCTTATGGTTCTATCTTTTCTCATTGAATCATCCATCTTAGTGGGGTAGCAAAAGTTGCAAATCCTAGCAAATGGAGCCATGCAGTTGAAGCAAGCTACACCCTCCCTCTTGGGTCTGTTTTGAGTTAGTTCACCCATTCCTTTGCATCACTAATGGATACCTGGAGACTTAGGTGATGGTTGGATTTCTCTTGTGATTAGATGCATTTTCTTGAGATGGCTACTCTTTGGAGGTTTCAATACGAAGATCGAGCAGATTTCACCTGGATATGTACATGAGTTCGTAATGGACCAATAGAGAAGATTTTTCTTGGAGTGAGTCATGATGGCTTGGTTATCTTGGAGGATAATTCTCATTCCCACTCTTAGTCTACTTGGTAGTTTATTTTTTTGAAAGGTATTTTCCCATTATATCTTTCATATGTGCTATGTTTCGTGCTTTGAGTTATCATGGGATTGAGTTGATTAATGGTGGTTTTCTTGGATACTCATTTGAGTATTGGTTTAGCATGAGTTTATATGATTTATATTTCATAGATATGGATCTTGAGCTATGTATATTTAGTTCTAGACGATTCATTTTGAGGGATGTTATGGCATGCTTATCTCCTTGTGCTTTTTAGTTTATGATATCATTCTTCGATGAGGATTGTTAGGAGATGGTTTATGGGTTGATTTCTAGTTTTGGGGATGGTGACTATGAGTTTGATATTCTTGATAATTAGAGAGGATTACATCCATGTTAGCATTATTAAATTGATTCATAAATTGTACTTGGTCTATGAGATTGAGTGTTATGGATGTTGTTGAGGCTTTTCATTTGGGGTTGTTAGGAGATCATACTTGACATAGAAGTACACTTTTGAGGTGTTGTTAGGAGGACATGTTATGGTTTATAGGTTTCTCTCTTCATGGTTCGTTCTTGGATGTTCATGTTTTTGGAAGGATGGTGGCAACATGTTGTGAGATATTATGTGGCTCTTTGGGTTGTATGTGTGGATCATTATTATTTTTCTTGTTACTTCATACTTTGATTTACTTATCACACCTTGATATAGTGTTGATTTGTAGACTTGATAATCTTTGACATTACCTATGTAGTGGGAGTTCCTAAATATGTATGTTGTTCATTGATAGGTTTGATAAAAGGAGCTTGATTGTAGTTTAAAATTTTCATATGTTCTTCACTATATTTTTCTAATGTATTGATACGTTGGAGGTATTGATGGTTGGATGTATTAGCATGTGTTGTGGATGCTATTTCTAAACATGTGGGTTTTCTAGTTGATAGTAGCTTGGTTAGAGCCTTTGTTATCAATTGGATTTGATGCTTTTGCTCATGGTTTGGTGCATCTTCACCTTGGCATGTTACTTTTCTTCCATAGGTTGCACATTGGAGGATGAGAGGATATCTTGCTTGAGATGGTGGTCACTTTGTTCTTATTGTATGTATCTTGATGGAGCACGAGAGCATGTTATAGATTCATGTGATTTCATGTATAGATATGATGATTTATTTCATGTATTGATCCCTTATGCAATGTATATAACAAGTGGGAGAATGTTAGGATATGGTATTGTACACCATTGCATAAAATAATTTATTATAATATTGTAATTAGATAATTATTTAGTTGTGATGCACCTTGGAGGTGTGGTTAATCACACTAGGTAATTATTTTGGGACCACTTGATGTTGTATTGTAACATTGTATTAAATTATTTAATGTGTGGGAGACATGTGATAATAATTTTATATTGGGGAAATACTAAATAAATTGATCCATTAGTTCCCAATATTAAATAAGGGGTTAGTGGTTTTTTATTCACATGGTTTCACTTTACCACTAGTTGTATTATGTGTGAGCTTGTGTCTATAAAAGAAAATACACGTGTAGTGGTTTAGGTTGGCTGAGTGGTTTGGCTGTCATTATTGATTCTTTCTAAGGAGCGCATTTGTGAAGCATGGCATGAGATGTGTGGATTCATACTTGGACACATGAGTGTGCATTGGAGGACTTGATGCTTCAAAGGTGTTCATTGTAACTCTTGTATTTTCTTTACTGTTGATTAATATGATGGAGTATGGATGCTTTTGGAGGTTGGTTTTTTCCCTCTTGAGGGTTTTCCCAAGGTATATTTTTTGTCATCTTTGATGGGTATGTTGTCTATTCTCTTGCATGTGGATATTGAGTACTTATTTGCATTGTTATTTCTTTTGGGTTATGTGGAAATTGTCATATATGGCTGCAATTTTCCTTACAATAGCTTCACATCACTTTTCACAACCTCATTATATCTCTTATATTTTCTCACATGCTCCTAACAATGCATTTGTCTTTATTTATACCTTGGATACACTATTAAATAACACGAATTTCTTAAGAAGAAAGTATATTATAATAATATTAATGATTATATCACATATAATTGTTTGCATTACACCCCTTTTTCTTTTGAATGCTATATATATTTCCTTTGAGGTTTGTTGCACCAAGGTTTGAGTTATACAATAGAAAGGGTTATCCCAATGGTCAAGCACAATTTTTTTTTTGATCGGTGTTCAATTACAATATTTTAATAATGTGTCATGGTTAGAATTCAAATATAAATATAATATATTAGAAAATATACTTCCAAGAAATCTAAGATTTTGTGCTATCAATGGTTGTATTCTTTACCTCTAAGTTGCATGCATACCTCTAATGCACTAGTAACCACTTTCCTAAATTATTTTTATATCAATATGGGTTTAAAAATAACTATAATTATTTGACCAAGTGTGCTAAAATAAGAAATGAGCCTCTTAGTTATTATGCCATTCATTTTCAATCATTATGTAAAAAATTAAACATCAATTTCATGATGATGGGATTCAAATTATAATTCTAGGAGGACTTCTTCTTACAATTAGCATCAATGCATACTTGAGTAGCTTCCCTTATTTTAGATATATGTGTGATTATTTAAAAAATATCAATTCTAGGTTGATTACATCTAACACACTTAAGTATATATACTTATCATCTTCTACATCATCACACCCTTTAAGTTTGGAAAGGCCTAATAATTTTTTTGAGATTAATGATCTTAGGGAAATAAAATAAAATATCTATGAAGTAGCCACTACTTATATTGCCCCTACATTAAAATTATTATCTTAGGAAATTTATAAATTTAAAAGAATATTTGGAGAATATTGTGATTCAAATTTTATTGAACTCAATTTTTATTAATCTTCCTTCCAGTCATTTATTAGATCTTAACAAAGAACTCACTGAGAATTATAATAAAAATATATTTTATAATTACCATATAATCAAAGGTCAAAGCTTTGAAACATAATAAGAAATATATTATTACCAATAAAATTGTTAATATTGAAGGTATCAATGATAATGTAAATCATTTGGTTGCACGTCCAAATCAAAATTTGAAAATTTATACCAACCTATTTCCTACCATGTTTTGATTATATAAGAAACATTTACATGGTGTTGTACCCTTTACAAGGTGAGCCCAAAGGGCCAAAAAGGAACTAAACCATCAAAAAATCAAAAAATAATTTTACTGACAGTAGTAGAAAGACACAAACATGGCCTAGTAACAACATAGACATTGTTGGTGTTTAAAATAACAACCCGGCTAGACTTTGAAATTTTCTAAGAGGTAGCCAGCCTCTATTTTAAAGAACAACTAAGGCTAGTGGCTAGCTAACAAGATTCAGTCAAAGACTGACATCTCCTACACTTTTGGCTCTGCAGGACCAAGGTGGGTAAACCTATACAATGTTTAAAACTTAATTCAACCATAACTATTGAAATTGTTTTTTATAGCAGATAATTCCCAATGCAAATATAATAAGGGAAGCATTGACTACCTTAAAATTGGCTAAATTCTCAGTAAATCAATACTCACTCAGCAATTGAGAGGTATAACACAACATTAAACCTTAGCCGAACAAGGATTTAAAATGATTTTCCTATTTAAACTTGTTTCTGATATGCATTAAGCTGCAAGATAAATCAGTGCCAATTCTGGGCCATGGAGTCAAATACATAAGACAAATTTATCAGCAAATGGCATTCAACCAGTGGATTTAAAATTCTTGATGCTTTGCATCAATTGTTAGTGTCTTACACCAACAATCCCACTACTATTATCCATCAAATTCTCCTTATCAAATCCAACCTGCACACTTAAAATCACTATTATCTACTCAAATTATTTAACCATTTCTTTGAAATAGACCCATAAACAAATAACACAATCTCATGAAATTTGAGATGATAAACTCAAAATACTTTGTATTATTGAATTCATATGATTTAACTGTACAAGTATGGAGACAAATTGAAGATATTCATGAAAATGCAAACACATTTCATGATTTATTTGCACAAACTGGCTGTATTTGCTCATAAAATCAGAAATTACAGCTTCTAGACTCAAAAATAACTCAGACTTAACAAACCTCTATCTACCCAGCCCAATACAAAAACCAGAACCTTTTACAATGAGAAGAGAACAACAGATATAGAAGAATGAAGGAAACAAAAGAAGCCCTAAATTTGAATCTGTTGCAGACACATGGCAGCTCCATTCCCGTTGGTCAAATTGAAAAGAATATATTCCTTTCTTTCTTCCTTTGCAGAAACAAACATATTCCCTCCAACTGCTTCAGCTCATCATTGCTCAGCAACAGAAAATCAGCCCATGTGGAGAATCTCATTATTTCATGCAACTGCTAAAAAAACCTTTTCCCGTGAAAACCTATTTCTGCCTTTGTAATGATTTTCCCCTTTGCAAAATATGCTACATACTTTATGATGCTGCACTATTGTTTTTTATATTATTCATCTTCAATGAATAAAATATTACATCTTTACTTAACTGCAGCTTTAGTTATGATATTTTACTTGAAAAAGCATGGTGTTACATTTCCCAGCAAACAAAAATTAAAATGAATACTTTATTCACCTGTTTGCACTTTACTCAAAATAATATTTTCCATTAAAACCATATACCCTCTTCAGTAAAATAATATTTACTTATATAGTGAATAAATTTATTCACCCCATTCAGAATAAAATGATCAATAAAATCATTTTATGACATTTTCCCATGAATACTTTATTCACCTTCCACTGTTTGGGTAAATAATTAAAATTTTATCCCCACCACCTGTTCACCAAAAAAAAAGCACTGGGTCCCACCCCATTTCACATCCCAAACTATTGCAACCATTAATTAATTTTTTACTTTTTTCAAAACCGGGCTCCTCCGGTGCTCACACACCTCGCAAGCTTTTGGCCTTCATTAGCATCATCCTCGTGAGGTCTGTGAGAATGCCCTAATTTTCTGCATTTTGAGCTCCTGTGCTCATTCCATGGCCGTACCTCTCCATAGAGTTTCCCTGCTGATCGTGGGTCTTCTGGCTAGCTATGCTTTTTGACATCCATCGATCCTCTTGCATCACTGGCATGTACCCTTGTTTATTTGTTGGCCGCGTGAGCCTCCTTCACACCGCAGAGTCTCTTTGTTGTGCGTGGTTCCCCTCATGCTTGCCCACACCCCATACTTTGATGCACCCACTTTTCACCTGGTCACGCCCTGCACTCTGGTCTTCCCTTGTTTGGCATGGGCTCCTCCCCTCCAATGGTTGTGGGCTCTACTGTCTACCTTCTCCTCTCTTCCTGTTTGGTGTGCACCTCACCTGTGCACTCCCCATCACCAGGTCGTGCCTTCCCTTTCTGCACGTGGGCCTTCACCTTAGAATCCCTACAACTTTGACCACCATGCCTCCTTCTGCATTTTGATGGATGTGCACATTGGTATTTTACCAACAGACTTTCACTTCCATACGCGCGACCATACTCACCCCATGTGTGGCGTGGTGGATATCCATACTTGTTACAAAACTCGCGCCACATAGATTCATCAATTTATCTAGTGGCTCATGCTTCCTACAACAATGTACGGGCCCTGTCATTAGATTGTATTTGCTTGGTGCTAGCCTCAGCTTCTTCAGTTCTGTCTGCACTGAAAATTTAATGGCATTTTCAATAGTTCCATGTTGTGCGCAGTTTGCAATTTCATTTTGCATCTATTATAATGCTGGCACCCATGAGATCATTGTGTTTGGGTAATTTTTCAAAGAGTTCATACGCCTTGCACATGCTTCCAATTTTGCTTGAGAGTTACCAAAGCCTGTTCAACAAATCCATTTCATGCCAAGCCATTGTCATCTAAAAGTGTGATGACCATTTAACCAATTATTTTGTGCATTGGCTGCCAGCATGCCATGAGACACATATTTCAATTCTTTGTCACTGTACAATACCTTAAAATAGCTCACCATTCCTCTTGAAATGTTGCTTCATAGATTTAACTTTCATCTCATTATTTGTTGAATGCAACCCACTCAAATGTAGAATCAATTGGATTCCTTTCTAAGTTCAAAACATGGTTGCAAATGAATATGCCCAATTTTTGTAAGGAGACCTTGAATAATATTTGGCCTTCTAAAACAAAGCTTTGTTTTTAGTATCATGCAAATTTTCAAAGAATAGAGCACCATTAAATAGTGCTGTGACATTATCCATGGTAAGTTTAAATGGAGCCCTACCCTCACCATCAAGCTATGAGAAATAGCTTCACTTTCCTCTGCCTTATTATGCCAATGAAGTAGACCTTCCACCTTCATTTGTGCTTTGAGTGCTTCAGGGTGTTCTGGAAGTAAAACGATAAACTGGGTTGCCATTAAAATCTGCTTTCTGGCACTTTTGCAAAATTGGTAAAATAGGTCAAGTTGCTTCACGAATCAATCTGGGAAACTGGTCAAACGACCTCCGAGAGACATGAAAACTTGCAAGAATATATTCATTTGACCCAAAAGTATAGTGCAAAAGATAGATCAGAGAAATAGATCACGAGGAACCAGATATTAATCGGCAAAGTTGCTCAGTTAGGCTTTTCTGAAACAACAATTCTGAACCAACACAAGCTGACTCAATTACCAATTTGTAAAAATAGTGAATCAACTCCTGGCGATCTGCCATCAGACACAGTGGAACATTAAGATACACTGAGCACGTGTGCAAAAGGAATTTGCTTGAAACATCATTGATCAAAAGATATTGACGGTCGAAGTTGTCCTCTCAAAAAGGCTGTCAGGAATGTAGCTGCAAAACAGAACAAACTGCATTTGGTTTCGATCTGCTAAAAATAACAAATCAGACCATGAAGTTCTACAAATTGACACCTGAGATCATTTAGGTTTGGATAATATGGAACAACATTCATTCTGAAATGATAGTGAACTGGTTGCGAAAACCAAGCTCAAACATGAAGCAACTTTGCAGAATTGAACATCCGCAAACAACATAATAGTGTCAAAACCCTCTAGCTTCACTTTTCAAAACGCTGTCAGAACTTATCACTGGAAGCTGAAAATTGATATGCCTGCTCACATATGTCTACTGAGTATGTCTGCAAATGGGTTTTGCACGACAATCAACGGGCTTTAAATTATAAGCCTCCAAAGCGGGTCAGTTAGGACTGATTGTTCAGATGCACTTTTGAAAGTGCAAAAGCAAAAATTTGAAATGGGCATCTCAAATTTGCAAAATTTTAGAGTGCCAAAAGTGGCTCTGACTGGGGATGTATGCCCCCTATGGGCTTAGCAAGATCCTAGATCTCTAGAGAGTAGACCAAATGCTGAGGTCAACTGGTGCCTTCAAACTGCTCCCCCATGCAACTTTTATTTTTCAATTTCATCTAGTGACCTTGGGCCACCAAATGAAAAAAATGGGGATCATTGTTTACCTCTGTCGAACACAATTCTGTAGAAATAATTTCTCACCCTCCATCTATGCTTGCCTCTGTCATACCAAACCAATATAGGTGACCTTCTTACAGGTTGGAAAATGTGGTGGCCACTAAAATTTGCCTAATTACAAACACTACCACTGACATTCTTCACAACTTTTCTGAGCATACCACTGTCAGTATAATATTTATCAATATTCATTATATACTCTATCTTAAACTGTAGGCTTTCATCATCACATGACATATTTGTGTTATACTCATCATATGAAATATGCTAAGATTGAAAATAACATTTCCTGTTATTTATCTCATTGTCATGTTCTACAAAAATACCTTTCAACTGAACTGGAAACTGAAAAAGTTCAAACTCCTTCAAGTAACTGACACCGGGATGTTCAACCTTACCTACAACATTTGTTTCAAATGTAAAATAGTCATAAGAGGTGCCCTCAAGGAGTTCATCAAATTGTTCTTTTGTTTGCTGAAGACCACATTCCAACCATGTGTGAAATGCATCGTTGGAACTCTTAGCAAAGAGTGGGTTATTCCTCCACCAATAGGTTTCATCATTTCTCATCTCCAATGAAGATAAAGGCTCATCAAACATTGTATTTTACATTATATTCATTTCCGAAATAAGAGTCTCAGCCTCCTAAACCTAAAGGTCCAAATCCTTCAAGTCATTGCACTCAAACTCATTGCAATCACTAGAAGAGCAGGTAGACACATCTTCAGTATTGTTCCCATTCTCAGATTGTTCAGTACACACATCTGAAATTTCTACTATATCCACACATCCTGAGAGTGAAATCAGATCCTCCACATCTTGCATGCTAACATTATCCTCATCTAATATAAAACTTTCTAAGTCTACTTCATTCAAGCTAGTATAGCCAGCATAAGAAAAATCAGCATAATTTTCAACCTTGGTAATATTGTAATCTGGATTACACGGTTCTAACACATTGAATGATGAATACATAACCTCACCATCACTCTTATCTTCAAACAAATTACCAAATTCATCATAACCATAGGACTGCAGATGGACCCTCTCTGTAATCTCACAACTAGAACAACTAGTATTTCCATTACATGGTGTGATATGCCAATCATCTAAAACTGTTTCCATCTCTATTTCACATAAATAGTCATGAGCAACAAAAGCATAAATAGGTTCATTACCTTCTTCATCATTATAAGGGCATTCACAGTCAGCAGGAGAGTATTCAATTTGACCTTCATCCACATCCCCACCACAAGATGACTTATCACTACACAAACCATGCTCGGATTCCTTAGAGTAGGTTCCTGAACTTTCATCTTCAATGTCTTGATCACTAACTTGAGAAGGAATGTTATCAACAATTGCAGCATTTTCACTAATCAAAACCTGACATGGGATGATGTCTTGTACCTCTTTCATTTCTTCATCATACAAGATATTGCAAGAAAAATTTTCATGCATATTCATTTGTTCATCATACCATGTATCTTCCTTTTCATTACTGTTGCAAGGATCTGCACATGTGCTGATTGTAAACTGATTACAATTAGTGTCCTCATTCATACAACAAATATCTTCATTTTGAGACACTATATTTTGTGCAGATTGTAATGATGGAGAAATTGGAGCAGCAACATCACTACCCTCTTGACAAACACTTTTATTAAGTGATCCATGAGTTCTATTTTCCTGAGGTGTGTTAGGATGACAAACACTCATAGCCCTATGTCCTTTCATAATTGAAAACCTCAAATTATTCTCAATGTCTATAGCCATCTGATACGCTTGGAGCAGGGTTGTAGGCTCTTTGTCCCTCAATAGATAACTCATCTTTTTGTCAAATGCTCCTAAATACATGACCAAACATTCAACATCATTTGGCCTTATGTTCTCTGGGATCTCTCTTATGATCATTGAAAATATAAGATTAAAAGATGGAACTAACTCATCTTTTCCTTTCTCCATGTTCATGAATCTTTTTCTTGTCAAAACAGGGTTAATCCTTTCACCAAATTGTTCCATGAACACTGCCTTGAGCTCTTCCCATGAATGAATAGAAGGGGCTGGTAAATAAGAGAACCACTCTCTTGCATCTCCTCTCAAGGACTGAACAAATAACCTCATAATCACATCTTCATGATCAATCTCATAATCATCTATCAAATTATTGAACTTTTGCAAATGTTTGTTTGTTGATTCGACCTTATCACCAATGAACCTTGGTAACTTATTTATGATTTTAGCTAGAATGTCATTTGGATAACCACTAAGGTTACTGAAATTGATAGCTATGTACCTTCGAGTGCTAAAACCTCTTTGACAATCTAGCTGGGACTGATCACAAACCTTAGTTCCATCTAGAACCATATTAGGGTGCATGTATTAAGGCATCTTGATATGCCTTTTCAGATTTTACATATCAACTCTATAGTTGATCATTCATTTGCCCTATTTCTATCTTTGATAACAATCTCATAATACAATAATGCATGATTCAAATGCATTTACACATAAGATCTATTTAGTGGGCAAATTTAAAACAAACATACTTCTCCAAAAAAATACAAAGGCTGCAACTTACAACTTAGAACTATGCAAACTAAATATTACTATTATTTCCCTCTTTTAGTGCTAATCACTCAATAGGGAACCAAATTTTTTTTTCCTAAGATGTTCAAATACGGTTTTCATATACAATTTTCTTGAAAACCAAGAATGAAGAATACTTGGAAACTTTTCAGTTGCTGCAAATTGTCTTCCTGACTGGTAAGATTTGTAGATCTGGAACTTTCTTTAAATTTTCAATAGGTACTATCAAACAAAGTCGCCACCTCCTTTCACAGAGCACTGAACTTCAAATATTATGAAGTTCTTTCACATATAAAATTCTTTATGAGTTCCTTTCCACCAGTAGAGCACCACAAATTACAAAACTGTATAGGTTCATTGCAACTCTTTCTTCTCCAGGGTTGAAATCCTTCAAACTTGAACAAATTCAGAATGACAAATAATATGACTCTATGCACTGACTCTTAAGGCTAGATTTTGCAATTAAAATTTTAAGAAATTCTTCCCCAGTAGATTCACCATTTTGTTGGTGACTCGGATGGGAAAATAATTCAATAATTGTCAATCTTTGGTTACATAAATGATTCAAAACTTCAATGACTCTATAATAGCACCGTCTGCAACAAAAAATTTTGAGTTCATCCCCAGCGGAGTCGCCATTCTGTTGGTGTTTAAAATAACAACCCAGCTAGAATTTGAAATTTTCTAAGAGGTAGCCAACCTCTATTTTAAAGAACAACTAAGGCTAGTGGCCAACTAACAAGATTCAGTCAAAGACTGACATCTCCTACACTTTTGGCTCTGTAGGACCAAGGTGGGTAAACCTATACAATGTTTAAAACTTAATTCAACCATAACTATTGACATTGTTTTTTATAGCATTTAATTCCTTTGATTCTGCCTTTGATTCTGCCACCAGTCTGCATTGAATCACTAGAAATCTCATCCATCTAGGACCTCTTCTTGTATTTCACCAACTATTATATCTTTTCACACTCATTTGTTCCAGGACCATCTCGAAGCTAGCACCCACCACAGTATCTCCCTTGTAATCCTTTTCCTTGTCACTTTTAGCGTTGCTCTCAATGACCAACATAACCACCAAGAGAAGACAGTATCCATTCCCCTTCTTCTTAGTAGCCAGTCTGCTGACCTTCTTGTGTTTAGCTCACAAAGCCCAACTGTAGCGCTCAACTAGGCCAAACCAACCACATTTTTCTTCTTCTTTGAGGGAGGAACCTCAATACCAAGATCATTTTCAAGGATGGGAAAATTTCTTTTTGAGCCCTCTGAAACAACGGGAGAAGGATTTTCAAGGTTAATTTTTGGGGGTTCCAACTCTTCCACTTGCATAAAACAAATGGGCTTGGTAGGGCATAAAGCTAAATGAAATTGGTAGAGCCTATATATTAGGCCTTGGTGAAGTGGTAAGGGAGGCAAAGAATCAGGGTTTAGAGTGGCAATCTTGCGAGACTCTTTGATAGAACTTTCCAGAGAAGAAAGCAAAAAGAAAAGAAAGCTAAGTAACATCTTGTGCATTAAGTGACTTAAAAACAGTAAGTGGTAGAAATATAATACCTTGAATCTACCCTCAAGGGTAATATAGTTCAAGATGGAAAGGAAAACCATATCCCAAGGTTTGGGCAGTACTTTGCAGTCGAAACTCGACTATTTTTTCACAGGCTTCTTCATGCCCTTGAAGAAAGCATTCAGACTCTCCAAATCCTATGTTTCGGTATGTTTTCTATATTTCCTCCTCTCACAAGATAGGCTAGTAGCCTTACCAATCACTTCTTCATCCACTTCGAAAGATATGCCACCCATGTTGACCCACCTATCCATCCAAGAACCAACTAACTGGGCTAACAACACCTCGTCATAGCCCACAAGATTTTCCAAAAGTAGCACAAGACCACCTTCCAAATAGACATGCCAAGTTAGAGGGTCCCTGTAAAACTCCTCATAATTATTTGGCTCAATTCTAACTCTATCTCCTCCCATCGTGACACACAACACACAGTAGCAGGCACCACACAAAGATAGCCAAAAAATAGATAGCTCGCTGGAGAGATTATCGTTACTTAAATAATCTTTAATCCACCAACTGAGAAGAAAATGCATAATAAATGTAGAATGAATTTCACATGCTTCACCAGTCATACTCGATGAAAACAACACCATTGGTCCATAATCATCACAAACGACCCTCAAAATAAAGGAATTAGGAATAATAACGGGATCCGAAATTAAATCCATAATGCTAATCAGAATAAGGAGGTTACACAATCTCCAAAGACATTTGAATGTGGGGGCAAGATTTGAAATTTTGAAGTACATCAAATAAAATCTACGGTGATTCAAGAGATGCCTTAGGTTGGAATTATTAAATAATCTAGCAAATTACATCACTTTACACAAACTCTAGGAGATATGATGAGATGAAAAACCCACGTGGCCAACCACTTGATCCTAGAATCCTTTCCCATCGTAGACACCATCCAAAGACCCATCAAGGAGTGGCACATGTACCTAAGAGATATAAAATTTAATCATCATTATGAGATTAATTTCTCTACTCCGCGAGGAGCACTTCTATCTTTTTCCAACATTTGCAAACCTGCTAGGTGGACCTCAAATTGCCGAACCCATCAGCCACCTAGTTACCTTCTCTATAGATATGATTCAGGTGATACCTTTCTAATTTTGAAATTAAAATATTTATATCCATAATAATATCCCTTAAATTCCAACCAAGAAGATGGTTGAGATTAATAGATTCAATCACACTCTTAGAATCCGCTTCAATTTTCAAATTCCTAATACCTAGAGTGACAACAATCTCAATGCCCTTGAGCAACACCCAAGCCTCTGCCACCATAGAAGAGTGAATTCCAATACATCCAACATACTCAATCACCAACTTGCCTTGACAGTCCCTTGTGACACCACCAATACTAGCCAGACAAAGGTTCCCCTTGGCCGAACTATCAAAATTTAGTTTAAAGCACCCCACATCTGGAGGTTTCCAAAAGGTATTTTTCCTAGCAAGGGATTTGGAATTATCAAAGGAATCATTACCAAGAACTATGTTTCAAGAATTAGACATCTTTATCTCCCAATCAACTAGGGCAGAATATGCTAGTTTCTACTTGAGAATAGAAAGACTTTCATAAATAAGTCTCAATCCCCAACCAAGCACTTCCTTTGGACTTATCTCAATGCCTTTGAAAACCCTATTGTTCCTTTCCTCTCAGATGATGCAGCAGATGATAGGGGGATTTGCCTCCAAATTTCTAGAGGAAAGGGTGCAAAAAGGACCATTCCATCCCTCCAAAAAAGAAAGAAAATATTTATTCAAGGTCCAATGTATTTCTAAATTTTGAAAAGTAAGGTCCCAGACTTCAAAAACAAAAGGACAGTGCAGTAAAATGTGATCCATAGTTTCTTCATTATTTTTGCACAACAAGCACCTATTTGGGATCTAGAATCCCCTCTTCCTTAGATTATCTTGGATAAGGATTCTATTGTGACAAGTCTTCCACTAGAATAAGTTAATTTTTGGTATTAGGTGATGGTTCCAAACCTTTTTCCAAAACTTACTATGAATTCCCTTGTCCGACAAGAAACTATAAGTTGTCTTGATAGTCAAATCACCCTTGCTATCCAAGCTCCAAAAGAAATCATATTCAACTTCCAAAAGGAGAATATGTACTGAGAGAGTAAGACTTGTAAGGAAGAAGAGAGACATTTTAGATTAGTGGAAAGAGAGCCATGGGAACCAATATATTTCCATCTCCTAACAACTTTTGAGCCATGGATGTAGTCGCACACATTCCTACCAAAGAACCAAGTAGTAGTTTCCATCATATTTTTGAACTCAAAACAGACCAAGGGGGATTTTAAGAGTCAAGAATCTTCCTAGAAGTGTATTTTACTACCTTTTCCAAGATTCCACCTTAGTCTAGACAACAAAAGCTTCTTCATTTTACAAATATTATTCCAAGCTAGAGACCCTTAGGGGTGATCGTTCTCAATACATCTAATTATGGGGCAGTTGCCCAAGTATTTGGCTTTCATTATTTTGCACCAATCCTTTTTATCCCTTAACTAGTCCCACCCCACTTTAGCTAACAAAGCCTTGTTGGAAGAGAGGACTTTCCTAATGCCCAGTCCTCCCCTAAGCTCGGTAAGAAAAACCTTTTCCCAACTGACAAGTGACATATTATTTTTATCCTCGATTTCAGACCATAGGAAGACTCTTTGAATCTTCTCAAACTTCTCAAAGATGCTACTAGGCATTTAGAACATGGACAAAAAATAAAAAGGTATCCCTTGAAGAGAAGCAGTGAGGAGTTATAGCTTACCCGCATGACTCAAGAGAAAACCTTTCCACCCAACAAGCTTCCTTTGAACTCTTTCAAAAGAGTGTTCCAGAAGTTAGGAGTAACTTCCTTAACAGTTAGGGGAAGGCCAAGGTAAACTAAAGGAAGAGAATCACTCACTCAACCTAACATTGCAGTCACATGATCCTGCAAACTAGGAGTATAGTAAAAGAAATAGATCATGCTTTTATTATAATTGATGCATTGACCAGAACAAGCTTAATAGAGATTGAGGAAACTTTTCCACTTCCTAGCTTCCACCACCAAAGCTTTCCAAAATAGCATAGTATCATCCACAAATTGTTGAATAGTGATGGGGTCAAGAGTGGAGGTCAGGTTGACACCCTTGATGGAGCCCTCTAACAGCATACGCGCCACATTCTTTCTCAACACATCAACCACCATAATGAATAAATAAGGGGACATGGGGTCTCCCTATCTGACACCCCTCCTAGCCTCAAATAATCCTTGGGACACACCATTGACCAGCATAGAATACATCACCATGGTAAGACATTCCGTAATGATATTGATAATTTTTTTATTAAAGCCAAACTTATCTTGGACTTTGGGAAGAAAGCTCCAAAGGAATTTATCATAAACTTTGGAAATATCAAGCTTAAGATCCATGCTAGAGTTGTTACACCTATCCATAGAGTGAAGAGTTTCATGGGTGGATAATGCAACATCCAAAATTTGGCGGCTAGGAACAAAACCTTTTTGACTTGGACCAATTATTTTTTCCAAGAGGGGTTTCAAGTGGTTCACAAGAACTTTCGAAAAGATATTGTAAAGAGTATTAAAAAGGCTAATAGGATGAAAATCTATCATGGATGGAGGTTCTTCAATTTTAGGGACCTTAGATATGAAGGCTTGATTCAACTATTTAAGAAATTTACCAGAGTTGAAAAAATACTTAGTAGCAAGAGTAAGGTCCTCCCCCACAATCTCCCAAAAGGTTTAGAAGAAATTTGCGGGGAAACCATCAGGCTCAAGGGCTTTATAGGCACCCATGCTAAACATAGTAGATCAAACCTCCTCAAAAGAAACCTCATTTAGAATAGAAACATTATCCTTGTAGGAAATAGGAATAGGAAGAGGTTCCAACAATAGATCAACCAACCCAGGGGCAGGAGCCTCCAAAGGAAGTGAGTAAGCCTGTTGGAAGTGATAAGCAACTAATAAACCAATCTGTATGGGATTAGACACTTCATCCCCTACCTCATTTTTCATTTTTTTATGTGATTCATTTTCCTATGTTTAAGAGTCGACACATGGAAAAAAGATGTATTTGAGTCCCCCTTAGCTAGCCATATCACACTCCTCCATCCTTTTTGAATCTCGCCAAGTTTTTTATCCAGGACCCTTTTTTGATGGAACACATCACCAAAAACCCTCTTATTCCACCCCTTGACCATATTCCTGAAATATTTGAGTCTTTGAGAGAGCATGGACATAGGGGAGTCATGCACAGGGATATTCCACCAGGAAGAGACTTTATTCTTGAAATCCATATGGGAATTCCACATGATTTCAAACTAGAAAGGGAAAGGACCAACAACAAAGTGGTTAGTTGGGAGTAACAATAAAGGGTTGTGGTCCAAAACCATCCTTGGGAGAGCCAACAAATTAGCATTAAGAAGAGCAACCCAATTAGGGGAGAAAAATAATCTATCAAGGCAAACATAGATCATATTAGCCCCAAGGCATCTATTAGACCAGGTAAATGATTGGCCATGAAGGCCAATATCCACCAGGCCAATATAGTTTAGAAAGTCAGCCAAATCAAACATACTATTAAAATAATCAGTTAGACCCCCAAATTTCTCTGAGGGGTAAATAGGGGAGTTGAAATCCCCTACCACCAACCAACAACCATCCTTGATAGCCAAGATCCAATTATAAATATCCTACCAAATAGATTTCCTCGCATTACTAATACTGGAAGAATAAACATTTATCAAGAACCAGGAACCCTCAACATTGGAGAACTTAATACCTAGGCTATTCCTGCATTGGAACTATTTAAAGCTAGAAATCTGAGTTGGATTCCATAAAATAGACAAACCACTAGAAGCCCCATCCACATCACAACAAGTGAAGAGGGAATTTGGAAAAATATAATTGGCAATGGATTTTCAATTGGTTTTCTTCATCTTGGTTTCATGAAGGAGTAATATGTCTACCTTATGCTCTAGAACATAATTCTTTAGGGCCAACTACTTATGGGAGCTATTTAGCCCTATAACATTCCAAGATAGGACTTTCATTTAGAACTTTTCTTTGAGGATACCTCCAATGTCCTCTATTTACCTATCGCTATTTATTTTGTTGTCTCTCTTTTGCTAGTCAGTCATTGGTTAGGTCTACCAGGCTTGGAGTCACCTTCGTCATTAGCTTTCTTTTTTTTACCCTTCTTTGTAGGAGTTGACCTAAACTCTTCTTCCATAGTTTGTGCCTAAGGTACCACAATCTTCTCAGCCTATACTAGATAGGGTGAAACATTCTTCTCAACTTCATCTTGCATTTCTCCTTCCTTGAAACCCAAATTTATTGGAGAGAGTGGCTTATCAGAAGGGACCCCAGAGTCTTGGACACTACTAGGAAGGGAACCATTGAGTCCCAAAGCAGATCCAAAGGAACCCAAATCCCCATACAAATCTTGGAGCATAGATTCAACTGACCCTGGCTTAGCCATAGACTCAATACTCCTAAGAATATATGATTCAAATGGGAAGACATCAGAAGGAATCTCCATAGAGGAAGCACTGGGACAAGTGTCATGTCTAATCAAGGATTTGCAATCCATGATAATGTGGCCCGATTTAGCATATTTATGATAATAAATTAGATAATTTTCATAGCAAACAAGTTGAATTTAGGATCCGAAAAGAGAGAAAAGCTTCACTAAGTTGGGTAAAGTCTTATTGACATCAATGTTGACACAAAAGCAAGAAAAAACTAACCTAGACATGGTTTTGGTGATAAAGTTTGAGGTAATGAACTAACCAAGAGAGACCCCATTGTATTGAAATACATAGTTGTCTTAGTATTCTAGAGGAAGACTGGGGAGACAAACCCAAAAAAGAGCTCACTTGTAGAGATTGACATCAAGATTGAAACTCGGTTTCTAGCAGCATAAAGACAACCCATGCTTCCCACAGACCCATGGACCTGAAGAGAGCATAGAGATCAAATCCTCGTCAGTCGTAAACTTGAAGAGGAAAAGAGCCCCAGCCATGGCATAAACACCAAAACTATCCTCCAGTGCCATTTCACAGTAACCCACCTTCTAACTATATCCACAGAGGGCTGAAAGGAGAGAAACCTTCCAACCACCGTCAACTAAATGGAAGAAACTATTATGTTTCGGATAGCTTTAGGAATGGAGAACTCATCACCCGAGATAGATATCTCAGCTCTTAGACAAGGAATATAACCCATAGGAGTTATATTCTTGTTAGTCAACACATCTTTCCAACCTTTAGACAACAGGGTAACAGGGAGCGTCAGTACCTCGATAGCAGGAAGGTCAAGAATCACAGGATCTCTTGAAGCAAACAACACATGAGAGCACCCCAATTATGGTGCCACATGTGTTGTAGGGATAATATTGAAAGAAGGGGATTGAGGGGTACCCTCGACGCACAGTCGACCATGTGCATAGTCAATTTAAAATATATAATATTTTGTTTTTATATAACTTAATTTAGATAATTATTATATTGACTATCAAGTCAGATCTCCTAATGTACATTCTCAAGATACATCTTCTTCCTCACATAGTACTCCATTGATCATATTTTAAAATATGAATATCCAATACCATAGTCATTATGGTACATTGTATATGCTAGGTGAGATAAAACTGTGTATATTAAGTGACCTCCTTATTGATGCTACAAATCAATATAACATATGAACTAAGTAGTTTATAATTTTTAAATATTTGAAGCTAAATTATTACACCTATTCAAGAGTCTCGTTAAATATGACCAATGAGTTATTATTTCATACTTTAGGTTGTAATATATTACCATTAAAAGTAGGATCTAAATATTTGCAAATATTATGTTATGTCATTTATTTTAATAAAAAAATTATACTACTTGGTAGGTCTTGGTTAGAAAATTTGAGAGTTGTATCTTTGTTGGTGTAGGTTTTTATTTTCCTAATGGGATATTTTATTTTACCCTAGTTATAATTTTTTCCTACACTTTTATTAATCTTTTTTAGGATAATAAAGTGAGTTTACTATTTAATAAATAGGAGATAAGGTGATTATTTTTTTTCACCCTAAAAGGGTGGAGCATTTACTTTTTACATCCTTTTATTTAATATTGGTGGTTAAGTCCTATTGGTTGGTTTTCCACCTCCATCCTCTCCTTAGTTATATATAAACTCACTACCTAGCTTGTATTTTCATCTTTGAAGCTCTTAATGCAATTCTATTATTTTGATATTGCATATCTCTTGGAGTTATTGGTTTGCATTGTTTATATTTTTCCAATTTTCATAGCTTAGAATTTATTTTATAAAGTTCATTGGGTCATCAATCTATTTCATATTTCTAACATGGTTTTAGAGCCTTTTTTATAATTTTGAGTTCATAGATTCCTAATTGAGAGTTTGAGTTTTTAGTGTTAAATATTGTAAATTATCGTATTCTCTTCTCTTACATTTTCAATGAATAGAGAATAAAAAAGGGTTTATAAATATTTGATAACCTCTTGTGATGGAGGGTATCCACTACTCCTATGTCTCTAGGACAAAGAAGAGTCAACATGGAGTGAATTTCCCTTGATCACCTAAATGATAAAGATGGAAAGATGAGGCTGAAAATCAAGGGAGACTAGAATCTAGTTTATGTTTTCAAGATGGAGGATTTTAGAAATTGAGTGAGTACACCACAAAGGTCTCAAATTATAGACTTGCTAGCTCTCAACTAGAGGATTTTAGTGTGGGGACAGACGACAACACAACATGTTGTTGTCTCGGTGATGTGCTCATGTCTCATATAGATAAAGAGTAGAGTTTATAATCTTAAACTCACATGGCATGATAATAACCTAAGAACCTTAATCTGATAGTTTAACTAGGAATGAAGAAACACATGAAATGAAAGAAAGATAACAAGAAGAATACTATAACTTTAAATCTATGAATAAAATGGAAAGTGAAGGGTAGAATAAATCCAACTTACGGTAGGTCCAACCTCTTGCAAGCTCCTCGTGAATGAAGGTTCCTATACACATAATGACATAAAATTGTTGGGGTTGTGTTTTGGATTTTTACTAAGTCAAAACCCACTTGTAGTTTTTCCACCTCCACGGAAAGCTAATAGACCATGATAAAAGAAAAATGATAAAGGAAAGAAATAGAAAAAACTTATAGAAATTAAAGAAAATATAAATGCTAATCTATAAGGAATAACAATGCACAAAAATAAATGTTACCCTCCCTTCTACATATTTGGAGAAGTTGAGAGAGGAAGTATGAAAGTTATGACAACACAAGATGATTGTGTAGATGACATAGAGCTCAAAAAATTGTTAGAAACATGGCACAAAAGTAAGAAGAAGCATGAATAATGGTGTAGAATGAGATTGAAGTGCAAGATTGAGTTAGACTAAGTGAATGAGAATGATATTGAATGAATGGAATTAGAAGAGGTAAGTTGAAAATGTATTTTTGGAGGCAAAGAGATGTTTTCATTTGCTCAAAGGTCATAAAGAGTGTTACATTCTTTAGGGTGGTAGAAAATATAACTATCCCCAATGTCCATAGACCCAAGAATCTATCAAGGACGTCTGTGTGGTGCACAAATTTTTTTCTAGTGCATAGATATTTTTGCAACATGAAAACATCCTAGTCAAAATTCCCTTCACCGATGGAAAATGACAAAGGCATGTGTGAGAAGCATGGTAAAGGTGGTGGTTTTTTCATTTTCCAGTTTATAAGGATAAAGTGAGGTAATATTATGGAATTAAATTGCACTAGGGTGTAATTTTACACCATAACAATTTCCCCCCACTTTATTGAGCATATGTGTCTAAGCATGTGTGAGCTAAAGTATAAATAGAGTGAAGAGAATATAACAAAACATTGAGAGGAAGCAATCCTCTGATCAGGTATGCCTGACATGGAATGAGCTTCACTAGAATGCGAAGAGGACATAAGTCTTCGATCTTTTAAATCCTACTACAATCTCACCAAAACCATATTAGTTGCAAACAAACATGCTAGGTGAAAAAACAAAAAGTGTTAGAAACCATACTTATTTAAAACAAGATAATACAGTTTGGTTGAATAAAGATGGCATTGATAGGTATGGATAGATTAGATAGAGACCATATGAAAATCATATAGGCTTGTGGTTGCTGCAAACTACATTGTAGGAAATTCACAAAAAAGACAAGATAGGTCTAATTATGTTGCCCCAAGCTAGATGAAATAAGACATAAGACATAAAAGCATCAAAGAATCCTTTTGAAAATAACTTTATCAAGAAATACTTTGGAAAATAATGATCCTTTTTTGAAAGACGAGGTTTTCAACAAGGGATTCTTTCATCATGTAATCCTTTTGAAATAATTCTCCTTGTTGATAATTAAAAATATGTGATAGCCCCCCCTTAGAATGATGTCTACTATGTAGAGGAGGACATGTCATTCTAAAGAGAAGAGAAGAAAAGAGACATTGTGGCATGAAATACATAGTGAGATATATTTGTGGAATGTTGTCACGAGGGGGACAACACATAGAAACCACAAAATTGAGAAACAAACAAGAAGAGACAAATAAATCAAGGTACAAGGGGATCTGATAATTTAGGGTTAGAAATGGTCATAGATATAGATATATAAGTATAATATACTAGAGGTATGAATTGTCATCAATTCCAAAATTTATCAAAACGTGAAGAAGAGCACATGAAGAAAAAGTAAAATAAAGATTGGGTCAACATGGGAGAAGACCTAAATGCCCCCAATGCTTTGCATCATCCTTGATATTAAAAAGAAAGATTAGAATATATATATAAGAATGATGAGACAGATAGAAGAAGTTTACGGTAGATTTTATCTCATGTATCCAAGCACATACAAGGCTATCAAGGGTACTCAAAGAAAGAGAAAAAATAGTAAAAGAAAAGCACAGGAGAGCACAAACAAACAAACAAAACTATGCTATAGATGTAGAAGAGGTTCCACCCTAATCTGAGTCTACCAATAAATTATCCTACTCCCAATATATCATTATAAGGGGAGGGAGAATGAGGATGTAGGAGAGGGATAGCAAGGGTAGTACCCTCTAACTCTCCTACAACAATATCCAAGGAAGAAAGACCCTCAAGGTATTCTTCACCGAGTGCTTGTGAGGAAAAAGTCATTGATCTTTCGAAGATTGAGGACACAGTCAAGATATCATCCAATGAGTTGAACATGAATATATTAGGAGTTACATGTGAAAACTTAGTAGGAGAAGGATGAGATACTTGAGAGTGACTACTAACCTCAGGAAGAGGAGCAGTGACTAGCTCCAAGAAAATTGGGGCTATCTCTATCACAAGGACAACATAGAATAGAGTAGAACTAGACTTGAGAGAAGGTGAACCTCTCTTATGACCATTACTCAAGCTGAGGTCATCCTTAGCTTGCACTTCAATGGAGGATGTGGAATCCCCACAAAGGAAGTAGAAGAAGACAAAGCCACATAGGACACCACCATCATATGAGGCATATTGACTGGCTGCAAGAAAGGATGGATATTTGGAAGAGAAATGAGAAGGAGATGCTTCATCGAGAGAGAAATGAACACTTGCACCCTTTTTGGGTGAGGACCATTAGAACCCATTGATGGAGCTAGAAGAAAAATGGAAGTGATGGGATTTGAAGTGGAAGAGTTGGCAGCAACCACCATCCTTTAATGGACAAAACTATGATGTATGGGTAAAGAAGATGAAGACCATTATGGTCTCCAATGATTTGTGGGACATTTTGACAAATGGGTTCATGGATGTTACTGATCCAACACGGTATGCAACCCTCTCAAACAATTAGAAGGCCCAGTTGAAGGAGCAAAGAAAGAAAGATGCTAAGGCATTGGGTTTGATAGAAGCAACCTTGACAAAGGCCATTTTTCCTAGAATAGAAGCAACTAAATATGCAAAGGAAGCTTGGGAAATCCTCCAAACTGGTAATAAAGGGACTAATAAAGTTAGATTGGTGAAGCTCCAGATACTTCAAAGAAATTTTGAGAGTATTGAAATGAAGGACAATGAGTCTATTTTAGACTTTCACATAAGGTTCTCAGGTTTGATAAACTAGTTGAGAATGAATGGAGAAACCATGGAGGAGCATAATATTGTTGAAAAATCCTCAGATGTCTACCCATGAGGTATGATACAATCATCATTACTATTAAAGAGGTAAAGTAACTCTCTACTTTGGCAGTGGACGAGTTGATGGGTTCTCTTCAAACCCATGAGTAGCACCTTAGTAGGTCTATTGCTTCTTCCCAAGAGAAAGCTTTTAAAGTTCATTCAAATACAAGAGGTAAAGGGAGAGGTAGAAATGGATCCCAAAGAGGTTGTGGTAGATCCGTACAAGGAAATGTTGGAGGAGAAAGCTCAGGACGAATAAGCATCCAAGAGGGAGCAAGTAGTTCTTAGACCAACTCCTGAAGAGGCATGAAGAATAGAATTTCAAATCAGAGGAATGAAAAAAGGAATGTTGGATGCTACTAATTTCATAAATTTTGTCATTATGCAAGTGATTGCTGGAAAAAGAAAAAAGATCAATTAAAAAAATGCAAATGTGGTTGATTTGAATGTGGATAAAGGCAATCAATCCATAGCCTTCATCATGTGCAACATTGGTGAAGAAGGCAACCCTAAAATCTATCATGATCTATCAGAGATAAGAATGGGGAACAATGGAGTTGTTCGAGTCAAGGGAAAAGGATCTATCATGATCCACACCATGCAAGGTGAGAAGGAGGTTCAAAATGTATTTTTTGCACCTAGATTAAAGCATAACCTCATGAGTGTTAGATAACTGATCCAAAATGGATAGAAAGTGTTGATGGAGAAGGGTCAATGTGTCATTTATGACAAGAATGAGAGGATGAAATTCTTTGTAGTAGTTCAAATGAAAAAGAACTAGATGTTTCCTTTGAATATTGAGACATGTTTCTCATTTCAATTCGTTGTTGTACCTCTCATGAATGGAAAATGTACAACAGTACATTCAGTAGCCCTCGGGAGCTCCATTCAAGACCCCTTCAAGTATTGGCATCTCAAGTATGGACACTTAGGATTTTCTGGTTTGAGTCTTTTTTCCAAGAACAATATGGTTGATGGTTTTCCAAGGATAGTAGAGCCTAATGTTAGGTGCGAGGCTTGCATTTTGGGCAAGAAACATAGGCAACCCTTTCAATCAGGCAACTCTACAAGGGAAAGAGCACCATTGGATCTAGTGCACATGGATTTGGTAGGCCATATGCTAATCACATCTATTGGTAAAAGCCAATATTTTATGACCTTTATTGATGATTACAACCATAAGACATGCGTCTGGTTTTTGCAGCATAAGTCTGAAGATTTTGATAAGCTTTTTGTTTTTTAAGGCCCAGGATGAAAAGGAGAGTGGACATGTGATCAAGGTCCTAAGGTCAGATCGTGGAGGAGAGCATACCTCCAATAATTTCTATAATTTTTTGTTGGCAAAATGGCATCAAGAAGGAGCTAACAACCAATTATACTTCGAAACAAAATGGAGTTGTTGAAAGAAAGAATAGGACCATTGTGGAGATGGAAAGGAGCATGATTAAAGAAAAGGGACTCCCAACTGAATATTGGGGAGAGGTTGTAGCAATAGATGTATATCTGATAAATAAAATTCCAACAAAGGCGGTCCATGACAAAATACAAGAGGCATGGACAAAACGCAAGTGGACAGTTGAGCACTTGAGAGTGTTCAGGTGTGTGGCATATGCACTTATGCCAAAATAAAAGAGGAAGAAGTTGGATGACAAGGTTGAGAAGTGATTTTTCATGGGCTATAGTGAAGAGTCCAAAGCTTACAGGTTGTATAACCGAGTCACCAAGAAAATCATCATTAGTAGAGATGTGTAGTTCTTAGAGGATAAGTCATGGGATGGTCTGACTAATCCTGATAGCTCCCAAAATCTTCCGATAGCTCAAGATGATGAAGAAGATTATTAGGAAGATCAAAAAGATCTTGCAGCAACAAAAATAGTTGGCTCCCAATAGCACCTGTGAGCTCTTGAAACAAACATGCAGTTAAATAGACTGTCATAGAACTCAGTTGGAGAGAGTTTGAGTTGGCTCTTGACAACTCCTAAAGTTGGAAGACAATCAGGAAGATAGTCATAGACATAGAGCTCCCTGAGAGCTCCTGATTTTTTTTGAAATGTGCAGACAAAAAGGCAAGCAGCTAGAGATAGCCAAAATATTGGCTCATAAAAGCTCTCAATAACTCCTAACCTAGCCTGTTCAGCAGAGCAGTAGCAGTAGTGAAAATTTAGACCCCACTCTCACCTCCCTAATTCCAAAGAAGACCAAGAGTATAAGGGAGATTTACTAACATGAAAGGTATGATGAAGAATTTGATGAGAACTTGAATTTTCCATTGTTTTCTCATAGTGATTCGATTTATTTTGAGGATGTTGTGAAAGAGGAGAAATGGTGCAAGGCCATGGATGAGGAGATAGATGTAATAGAGAGGAAAATCACATGGAAGCTAACTGATTTTCCTCCCAACAAGCAAGTTATTGGGGTGAAATGGGTCTACAAGACCAAATGCAATGTCGAAGGAAACATAGATCAACATAAGGCATGTTTGGTGGTTAAGGGGTACATACAATAGTTTGGGAGAGACTATGATGAGACGTATGCCCCTATTGCAAGGATCGAGACCATGCAGATAGTCATAGAAATTGTAGCCCAAGAAAAATGGAAGATATTTCAAATGGATGTGAAGTTTTCCTTCCTAAATGGAGTGTTGAAAGAGGAAGTTTATGTGGAGCAACCACTTGGATATGAAGTTTCAGGTGAAGAACACAAGGTGTATGAGCTCCTAAAAGCTCTTTATGGGCCAAAGCAATATCCATGGGCATGGTACAATAGGATTCACTCATATTTGATGAAAAATGGCTTTAGCAAAAGCGATGGTGAGCCCACTCTTTACATCAAGGCAACAAATGGTAAGATTTTGATTGTTGTCTTGTATGTAGATGATCTAGTTTTCATTGGGGATGAGGATTTCCTCATTGCTGATTTTAAAGAGCCAATAAAGAGAGAGTTTGAAATGAAAAATTTAGGTCTCTTAAGATATTTTATAGGCATAGAAGTAAACAAGAACCATGATGGTATACTTATCTCTCAAGAAAAATATGAAAATAAAATCTTGAAGAGATTTAGGATGCTTGAAAGCAAGCTTTCCCCAACACCAACCGGCATGGGTCTAAAATTGAGCAAGGAAGATTCTAGCAGCAATGTGGATGTGACCATGTTTAAGAGTTTGGTTGGAAGTTTGATGTATTTGACTACAACTAGGCCTGATATAATGCATGGAGAGAGTCTTATTTCCATATTTATGGAGAATCCAAAAGAAACCCATTGGAAAGAGGGTAAGAGAATCCTGACATATGTGAATGGAACTAAAAGATATGGCATTTTGTACATAGCATCAAATGAGTTTAGGTGGGTTGGATACACAGATAGTGATTAGGCAAAAATTTTGGATGAGAAGAAGAGCACATCAGGCTATGTGTTTCATTTAGGTTCAGGGCTATCTCATGGGCTTCAAAGAAGCAACCTATAGTTTCCCTATCAATAGCTAAGGTTGAGTATATAACAAAAAATGCAACAACATGTCAAGTTATTTGGCTGAGAAGAATCTTGGTAGATTTGAAAGAAGAATAAGAAGATGGAACAACAATATTTTGTGACAATGTTTCATCAATAACCTTGATGAAAAATCTTGTGTTTCATGGACGAAGCAAGCACATTGAAATCAGGTATCATTTTATTAGAGAATTGGTTGAAAATGGTGAAATTAAAATGAAATTTTGCGAGTCTGAGTAGTGGCTAGCAGACATATTCACCAAGCCTTTGAGTAGGGACAGTTTTGAGCACCTAAGGAGTAGATTGGGAATTGTTGATTTGGATTAGGATTGATCTTGTTTCGTCGGCTCAGGACCAAGCGGGAGTGTTGGAAAATTAAATGCTCTTGAAGCCCCGTGCTCTAACGTGAGGCCCCCTACAACTTCACCTATCTATTAGGAGCCCTTTCTATTTTTGGGATCATCCTTGCAACTCCTGACAACTCCAAAATTAAATATGGTAGCTCATTTTGAATTTTCAATTTATGGTGGTAGGTAGTTTCAAATTTTAAAGAGGGAATGTTGAAGAGACAAAAAAAATTGAAGACAACAAGTTTTGTCAGCTGGGGAATGTTTAGTTTGCAACAACAATTTGTGTGAAGAGTTTTCTATGTGAGCTCCCAGAAGCTCTTGAACAACAACTATATTTTGTTTATGTCTGAGTAGTTATTTCTCCTAAAAAAACTTCATGTAGCTCCTGACAGTGAGCTCCTAGGATCTCCTGAAGTTTGTTAATCTGGTTGAGCAGCTCTTGATGGCTCCAACAATTTTTAATCTATAGCTTAAGCTTAGTTAACTGAGTTTTATGTTTTTCCCTTCTATATTGTCATTTCCAGCTTTATTTATACAAATGAAAGTTGCATATCTCCTTGTGCTTCTGCATTTTAAGTTTTTGTATTCCTAGTTGATTGGGAAACAAAGCAACAAATATATGTTGGCTTATTTTGTTTTTCAATTTCTTTCACACTCTTGGTGGAAGTCATGGTGTTCCAAGGGTACACTATAAGGGCCGCCAAGGTGACTATTATTTTATCATACATGTTATCATTTATTTTGTCTTTTAATATTTTTAAGGCCCATGTTTTCATTTTTTAAACTTCTATATAGAAGCTCTCAACTTCTTCCTAACCCACGTTGTTTTATCGCAGGTTATGGGTATGTTGGGTCCAAGTCTATGGGATGTTTGGAACACTTCTGGGCAAGTGTGATTGTGAACATATTATGTGTGTTGAATAGTTAGAAAATCAAAACATTTTTTTATATATTAAATGGAACAACATCTGAGAAAAAATTGTTGGTGTTGGAAATAATTTTCATTTAAGAATTGCAATGGTCAAGAAAATGGCCCATCATTTTATGAAAGGACTTTAGTTTCTAGTCTTAATTGATCTAATATTATATCAAGAGTAGAGAATTCATAATTTTGAATAGTCCAAGAACAATGAAAAACTTAGGTTCAAATGTCCACCAAAAAAACTAATACTGAAGAATGAAAGTATTTATTGATTTGTCAATCTAATGTGAAATCTCAAAATTAAATACTTATGTTTGGAAAACTACTGGAAAGGAGCTCTAAATGAAATAATAAATACCACCTATCATATATAATAGGTTAATGCTTTGTTTATTCATGGTTTGGCTCTATTGTTATGTTTTCCTTCCTACAACTAATTGATTCTTTGGTTGATATTGTACTTTTTTTCATTGGCATGATTGATATTCAAACAAATGGCTAAACAAAAAGTACAAAAAAGTAAGCACAATAAAATTTTAAAATTAGGCTGCAACTCTTAGCATGCCAATCTAAAATGAATTTTTATAAATAAATAATTATATTTCAAAAATTTGATGGAATAGGAGGCAGAATGGCGGTATAGATGTTACCATTGTTCAACAATTAGATAAAAAAAAAATTCTTCACTTTAATAGGTACTATTATATAACTGTGACTCAAGAATTTGCAGGTCACCACAAAATAAAAATTATCAACTCTTGATTGCAAAAAAAACTCAGATGTTATAATTTCAGACCAAAATCTAACACAAAAAGATATTTGAATTTTCTTTTTAACAGTCCACCTAATTTAGCATAATTAAACAATTATTAGTTTGCTTAGTATTCCTATATTCTTAACATGTCCTATATCATCTATTATAAGCGATCTCATATCATATGTTTAGGACTTGTATCTTTGGTATCAGAGCACTATTGTTGGGTTGCAAAAATGCTCAAAATGTTATCTTTCAGGCAATATCACAAACATCTGCATATGTCAATTGTGTCAATTTTAACTAATTGGGGTTGCCTTATGAATCCCTAATGGCATGCCCATTTCTAATGGCCCCCTTTTGACATTATTGGAATGTGGGGTTCCCTCCTAATCTGTACCATTGAGTGAGTTGTTAGCAGCATAGGGATAGCATATAGATATGTTGTAGTTATTTTAGTTATGAGTAAGATAAGGTAGTTGAGTGGAAGTGGGAATTAAATGCTAGAAATGCTAGTTATTTGGGAGTGGGCATAGAAGGATAGAGGGATTCAATAGCCTTAAATGATCTCACATTAACTCTAAATATCTACAAACAGCTTCATCTTTCTCAATATAAAACAGCCATTGATACTTACTATCCAAAAGACTACTATAAACAAATTGTCCATTTCAATATCTACAAAAAAAATTTTAGACAGATTGAATTCATAAACCATATTATAATTAACTAAAACCAATGAAGTTATAGAGAAAGACCAGCCTAAAGGGTACCTCTTCCCAATTGTAGATCTATAAGAACACAAATTTTTGGAGCTTAAATAAAATGATAGGAATTCGACACCACAAGATCACCATCCTTTCATACAATCTACAATTATGCAGAATATACACTAATTAACAGAACAAGAAAAAAAATCAAATATCAATGCATAATAACAATCTAACAAGTTCTAGGTTTGTGCAAGTAATGGTGACAAGATGGCTCAAATTTAAGCTGAGTCATGGATAAATTTTCTAATGGTGGATATACACCAATTGCAACATTCAACCATTAGGATGACCAAAATGTGAGCTCGGTTGTGGATAGATTTTCTAATTTAGAATATACACCAATCACCAAGGACAATTGTCCACATGACTTAGGATTACACCTACTTGCAGGAGGAATTGGAGTGTCCCTCCAAATAGTAAAACTCCAATAGCCTTAGCTCTACATACCAACAAAAAGTGTTTTCCTAATCAAGATGGTGGAGAGAATATTTAAAGAAAGATGGAAAGAGAGAGATGAGTTAAGAATGGCACAAATATTGGTGACCAAAAATAAAATACTAATAATAATTCTAGTCCAAAGTCAAAATTCAAAAGGCACTTCACCTCAATCTTATCTATGTAAAGCTCATGATCATGAGTGGATTGATCTTAGAAATGCAAATACTGACACAATACTATCAATTAGAAAAAAAATATAATCCATTGTATGTGCTTCAAAACCTTGGTAGCCCTTTCTTATGAGATTAGTTTTTATCTAATCTACTATATAAACATAGATAAATGAAGAAAAAAGAAAACAAAGAGGCAATAATAAACAAGATAATAGTTTGAGGAACACAATTGCAAGCCTTGTGAAAATACTATTAAATATAAAACAATTGTAGGCCTTGAAAGAGTTCAAAAAGATGTTACAATGTTACAAAAAGCACAAGATAAAAAGCATAAATATGGAGTTCTTTGGTGGGAAAATCATTTGACAAAAAATCAATCAGAAAATTTAAATGATCTCTACGCCTTATAAACCATGAGTGTGATAACAGTCCCATGAAAAAAACTTTAGGCCTTGTAATTAATAATCAGAAACATGACAAATAAATCAAAGAAGAATAAGAGGGCACAAGATAGAAAAACAAGGGGTTCTTCAACTCAATAACTAATTCAAAAAAATGCAATTAGCAAATTTTAAAATCTCCTTAAAACAAGATTGAAGTAAGCAAAAAGAATAAATTTCCAAAATGCTAACCTATAAATCACAGGCTTTCGACCTGAATGGATTAGGGTTTGCTACTTAATAATTTGTTTTAAACATCTTCGGTTGGTATTACTCCTTTTTAGTGATATTAGGGCCATCTTCTTGATGACGAATTTGGAGGTTACAATGTATGAATGGAGCCCATGCAAGAATGACAAAAAAAAACTAAAGAGGCATACCGTCAATCACAAATTAAGGAAAGAGAATTCACTAACCTCTCTCAAGCAGACAGCCCTAATGTGCTCTCCTTCATATGCAAGAAAAAATCCTTCAATTGTTGCTTCAATCCATTCACTTAAGCTTAATCTTGTAAAGAACACAATGGAACAAAATCTTTCAAAGAGAAACAATGACAGTGAGATTACCACAGTGTTGGTGCCTTAACTATAGTTTTTTCTGCATGGATATCCAATGGAAGTGCTATTAACAAGGCTTGTGAAGTGCAAAATTCTATAGGAATTCTCTAGCAAAATTCTAGTGTCGTGAGACAATTTCTCTCAGGCGTGAGACTATTTCAATGGGCAAATCCCACAATAAAGAGCCTATCAACTAATTACCTCTAGAAGCTTTGCACAATGGTATAAAGAAATTTTATTTTCTGACCATGTACATATAAATCAAAACGCAATTGACATATATTTAAAAAAATTAAAATACAATTAAAACTATAATTAACGTAATTAAAAATAAAACTACATCTAACATAATTAAAACATAAAACAAATACATTTTTTAATTTATTTGTTGAAACAATAAAAAAAAATATAAACTAATTACAACGAAGGTGTTCCTTATATCAAGTGAATGACGTTCTTTTGAAAATCAACGGTTGGAAAGTGTAGAGAAGGATGCAAGACTGTTGAAATGATCTGAACCATCAAATTTTCTAAATTATTAAAAGATATAAATCTATAATTAAAGAAACAAAACTACATTCTTATCTAGTCTTAGCTTTAAACTAAGAAAAGATAGGATAAGAATTTATTTTTCTTTTAACATTTTTAAACTTAATTTTTTAGATAAATAATAATAAGTTTTTAATAAATAGATATATTTTTTAAATAATAATAATAATAGATCAATAAAATACAAATTGACTTTTTATCTTTTAAATAGGGTTTCAATTCATTTTCACTTAAGTTTGGTGCTACTTGTAATTTTTGATATAAAAGTTATAATTTTACTTTTAACAATTTTATTATAGTTTATATTTATTTTTAAAAATTTATTTGAAATACAATTTTAGTTTTTAAAATTTAATTTCTCTAATAAATTTTTATTTGTTAATACTGAGTTTATGTTAATATTTTTTTGTGATATATTAATTATATTTTTTAGGTACATATTCTATTAATATTTCAGTTCTAATAAATTAAAAAAATAGTTTTACCTTTTTATTTAATCATTTATTAACTTGATAAGTTTATTATTTGTTACTAATATTTGAAAATTATTATGATTATTAATATTTAGATTTTAAAACATTTTGACTTTTCATTTAGTTTAGTTTAGTTTATTTTAATTTTTAATTTAGATTTAAGTTCGAAATTTATTTTTATTATTTATGTCTTTTTATGAAATTACAAATAATAATTTAAAACTATTAGAATTAATTTAATTTATAGTTATTTATCTTATTATAACTTTATTTATTGTAGAATAATTCTATTTTGGATTTTTGTTATAATTTATATAATAAAATAAATTTCAAACTTAAAATATAAATTAAAATTTATAGTGAGAGAGGAGGTAACTTTTGATTAGTCATTTCATGCCAGCAATCCAAAGATAGCATGTCCTAGAGATTTATTCTCAAGGTTACATGTCATTTGGTTAAGGATGTGATAATTCACCTTTAAAACCTCTTCAGTGTACCCCTTGCACACTTATGAGGAAAATAGATAGAGAGAGAAAGAGAGAAAATAAAGAGAGAAATAGAGAGAGAAAAAGGGATACAAAGAGATAAAAAGAGAGATAAAGATACAACAATGGAGGTATAAATATAAAGGAATAAATACGGAGAGAGGAAGAGAGATAAAGAAAGAGAGAGGAAAATAGAGAAGAGGAGACACATAGATAGATATAGTCACATAAAGAGAGATAGAGATATAGAGAGATACAGAGATATAGGAGACAATGATATAGATAGAGGTCAAGAGATCAAGAGATAAAGAGGGAAAGGGAGAGAGAGGAGGGAGATAAATAGGGATAGAAAAAAATGGTAAGGAAGGAAAGATAGGAAGAGAGAAATAGATAGAGAGAAGAAATGAGAGAAAGATAGATAGAAGAAGAGAGAAGGGAAGAAAAATATGGAGAAAAATAGAGGAGAGAGGAAGAGAGAGATTGAAAGATAATAAAAAATATAAATATAGAGAGGGGGACAAAGATATAAATAGATCTCTCTCTTTCTCTTCCTATATCTCTATAATATCTCCCCATATGTACTTCTCCCTACCTCTCTCTATATATTCCCCCTCTCTCTACCTCTCTCTATATAGCTTCATATCTCCATCTTTCTATCCCTCCATCTCTCCCTATATCTTTGTATCCCCCTCTTTCTATCTCTATTTCTCTCTCACACTCTCTCCATTTCTATCTTTATCTCCATCTCTATCTCCATCTCTATCTTCCTCTCTATTTCTTTCCCTATCTCTATCTCCTTACCTCTCCTTACATCTATTTCCCCTCTATCTTTTCCACAATATATCTCCCTATCTCTCCCTCTTTCTATCCATATCTCTACTTCTCTCCCTATCACTCTCTCTTTCTATATCTCTCAACTTCTCTATCCTCTCTCCCTATCTATATATCTATATATCACCCCTCTCTATCTCTCTATTAATTTTCTATGTCACCTCCTTTATCTCTCACTCTTTCCCCCTTTATTTCTATACTGTAATACCCCTCTATTTTTCTCTTGTATCAAACAATGTCCTACCTTGCTTTTCTTTGTTTTCTAGTTGCTCTTAGACTTTCATATACTTTGATGCTTTCTTATTATTTGATCGCTATTTATAGAGCGATTTGGATTATATGTTGTGATGTGATGTTACTCTATTTTGATGTTATCATTTGACATGCCTTTGATTAGCATTATGATTATTTGGAATAACATGGTTGTATGCACATGAGTAGAATATATATTCTGTTAGAATTGTCAGTTTCATCATAGTTTATTGGTGAAGGGGACAAAATTACATCACTTGCTTTTGAGTGCCCTACGATTCCGTGATTTCCTCTTCACGGTGTGTTCTATTAAGATGTTTATATACATGTTCTATTTATGTCGTGTTTATAGGTTTGCAGGTATAAGACATCGACTCCACCTGGCTTCACGGGTTTGAGCGTGTCCATTATCCAACGTAATGTTGATTGGGAGATAGTAGCTATAATACCCCTCCATTTTTCTTTGTTGTGAAAATAGTGTTCTTCTCCTTTATGTTGTGTTTTTGTTAGTACTTTGACTATGGTACTCGATTACTATTTGATCGTTATTCGTAAAGTGATGTGAATATTATATTTTGATGTGATGGTATTTTATTTAGATGTTATCATTATGGCATGTTTTAGAGTAGCATAAGTGGATATTTGAATTAATGAAGCTTTATGTGTTTGATTATATTATTGATGTTAGATTCGTCAGTTAGTAATACTATATTGGTGAAGGGGACAAGATTGCAACACTCACTTGCGAGCATCTTGCGATTCCTCAATTTCCTCTTCACGATATGTTTTATTATGTTATATATGTACATGTTGATATACTCTTTGTTCATAGGTTAACAAGTACATGAAATCGACTCCACCTGGCTTCACAGGTTTGAGCGTGTCCATTGCCCAATGGTATTCGATTGGGAGATAGTAGTTAGGTTTTTCATGCCAAGTCATCACCCTAGTCATAGTGCGTCGTTGGGTTTTAGTTGGGTTAAGTTGCTTTAATATTGTTCATCTCACCTTGGATTTTATTTAATTGCAAGTTAAAAAGGTAAATCAATGGCCTTATGTATTTAAGTTGTTTATTAAATTTATCTAGTTTTATTTTAGAAATGTTATTTAATTTATTAATTAATTTAATTTAATTAATAAAATAATTTAATTTTGGATTAGATCTATTTTATTGATTAATTAAATTAATTGTGTTGAATTGAATTAAGTTATTCATTTTGGAATTAATAGATATTTTGTTTGAACTTAACAAATAAAAAATAAAAAAATTAATCTGCATTTTATTTGAAAATTTGAATGCAAAAAGGAAATTAAGATATTTTATGTTTTCTGTTTTTGAAAATTTATGAGGGTGGTTGCATAGATATTTCATTTTTTTTTCTATTATTGGGAATTTTGGATGAGTTTTTCAAAAAGGATGAAAATTTGAAAATAAGGAAGGGAAGGAAGAAAAGAATTATTGTTTTATGGGTTTGGATTTGTATTCTTGGAAAAGCTCAATTGGTTTGCTGGGTAGGAGCTTTAGTCTGAGGAGAAGGATTTGCACCAATTTACCAACCTCTGAAGTTTTTGGAACTAGGTTCTTTTTATTGAATTAGTTTTCATTTTGAAAGGTTTCACAAATTATATTATGTTGTTTGAAAATATTCAAAACTCTTTTTGATTTGCAAGAAAAACCCATGTTAAATCTTGCTTCAAAACTTGAAATCTTTGTTTAGAAATGAACTTCAAAAATTGCATTATGGTCATAAATGTTTTAGTTTTAAAATTATTTGCACAATTGGTTTGAGAGATTGAAAATCTTTGTATATATATATATGTGTGTGTGTGTGTGTGTGTGTATATATATATATATCATTTTATATTTGTGCAAGGTTATGTTGGCAATTTTTATATATTTTTAAATGAAAACCCAACTTTTTAAAAGTGTTGGGTGGATTTTTTTAAAAATCCACAGGTTTTTCTTCATGAATTTTTTTTTATAAAAAAATGTTAAAATAAATTGAATTTGGAGGTTTGGGGAGGGTCGTTGGGGGCTCACTCCATTGCGCCCCCCATGGGAGGCGTTGTGGGGGAGCCGCACCCAGCGTGACCCCCACATCCACATCCCTGTCGCCATTGCAGCCACCGCTCAGGGGACGATTGTGTTAACACAACCGCCCACCATTGAGTGGGTCGGCTTTGTTAATACAGTTGTCGCCCACTGAGTGGGTTGATTGTGTTAATACAGCCGCCGCCCACTGAGTGGGTCAGTTATGTTTATACAACCACGCCCAACCCTAAATGGTGCACAGTCCTATGCACGCGTCTGAATTTTTTTTAAACTCATGTTTTTTAAAAGAAAAAAAAATAATAATATATTTTTAATATTTAATATTAAAATATTAAAATATATTATTTATAGAATAAATATATAAATTATATATATAATATATCTATATATGTATACATATAATATGAGGTTATATTATATGTATATATGTATGTATATTAGTTTATATGTATGTATATTAGTTTATATGTATTTATATAGTTGATTACATAATTTTAATATATATATATATATGTTAAAATGGATGAGTAAAATAATGGCATGATTTGATTGCAATTGAGAAATTTAAAATATTGTGTTCATAATCAAATTCTTGATTTTATTTTAAATAATATATTTGATGGAACTACATATTTGATTTAAATAATATGTTTATTAAGATAAGTTAATTGTTTTAAAAATGATTATGTCGAAAAGAGGAAACAATATTTATGTTAAAATGATATGTTTTAAATCATAGAAGTATATGTTTATTATGATTTAAGAGCAATTAGAGAATTATATCCTTTGTCTGAAAGAGACATAACTTAATTAGTTTTATTGAGGCATAAACTTTTGAATTTTATTAAAGGAGGTGAATTTAGGAAATCCGAAGTAGATTTAGTTCCTGTTAAATTGCTTGTTTAAATGTAATTTCTTTTGTTATCGCTTTGGGGGAAATTATGTGATAGGGGTTAATAAGTCTTCCAGATGGGATTTCAGTTAGGTGGGTTGTTGTATTATGTTAGTCAACCTTTGGATTGCATTGGGTAGTGTTTCTAAATGTATCCAGTTAGTTACCCGGTTATCACGAACGAGATGTGTTGAATTTATGTCATGGATAGGGATTTAACATCCTTAGGTCGCACAAGTGTACCCTTGGGTTGTGGAGTTGTTCCACATGTTGTCTTAGAGAAGTGGCTTGCAACAAGGGTTGGCAAACCAAGTGGTGTCAGGATAACTCATTGTAAGTTAGTTAATCCAGTGATAACGTAAATAAATTGATTAGAAGATTAGGTAGTATCAAACACTTAATAAGATTAATTATGCCTCGCTCATGGACGCAAGGGCTTGTATAGACTTGGGATGGGACAAGAAGCCTAGAATGGAAAGATCATTATCTTGTCCTTACAAGAGATAACTGATTCCCCATTGGCTTGAGGGGTCAGGAGTCATTAGAGGTTTCTAGGATAACCCGAGATGGGGGCCGAGACCCAGGAAGACTTACTAGAATAACCCATGTAACATTGTGATGACACTTCTCCTAAGTCAACAATATGTTGGTAACTGAGATGCAATTGGTATGTTAATTCTGGAAGCAATGTAACCATGGTGTTAGTGATGTGTTTGTATTTTAATAGGTTCAGTTGTGTCTTAGCCTATGTCTAGAGGTAGAGGGTCTTGGCTTGGAATCCTTGTTACTATCTCCTAGCATGGGGGGTGGGCCTTCGGGTACCACTTGGTTGGGTGGAACGTGCACCTTACTCCGTTGGGCTTTCTTCTTGTTCATGTGGATGATATTTCCAGTTAGAGAGCTCGTGGGACACAGTTACATTTTATGCTTTATTCATTTTAAAATATTATTGTAATTTATTACCCCTCATTTGTTATCGAGGTGGAAAGTTGTAATTGTAATCATGCCTATTGGATTTACCTCATTTGGGGAATGAGAGATGTAATCTTATTGTTTATTTATTGTTAAATGAAATCACATGTTTTTGAAAAGTTAAGCAACATTTTCAGAGTGTTGTACCCTTCACATGGAGCACAAGGGGCCAAAGAAAAACATAGTTCAAAATAGACTTTGAGCTATAGATACAACCAGAAACAGCTGACTAACAGCTGTGGAACCAAAGAAATTAAGCAGCCCTAGACACAAAGCGGTCAAAGCTAGCTCCACGAGCCCAAGTCCGAAAAGCCAACACAAATTTCTTCTTCTGGAGAACGACCGACCAAGGAGGCTCGGAAGCAGGAAGCAAAGAGAACGGAGAGAGGAGCAACTCCTCCACAGCCAGGACCACCAGACAGCGAGGGAGTCAGTAGAAAGGCAATCGAAAAAGAATCAACCAACGGAACAAAAGTATCTCCCAACAAAGGGTGATCAGGGTCTGACAGCACAGTGACAATAGGGGCCACAGAGATAGCAGATTTGACCAAAGGTGGAACTACAATAGAGAGGTTCAGGAGAGGAGCAACAACAAGATGGTCGACCACCACAAAAGAAACCTCTGAAGAAGACCCAAGAGGAAACAAAGGAGAAAGGATCGGGGTAGGAGTAGCAGTTAGAGGGTCGACCTCCTCAGAAGAATCCGAAGAAGAACCAACTGTGAGATGATCAAGGAGAGCATCCTTCTACCAAGTCGCAGTGCCCTTGCAGTGAACATGAGGACAGGAAGAGGCCAAATTTCCCACCGAAAAGCACCTCCTACACCGAAAGGGGAGACCCTCATAGTCCAGGAGTTGTTTCCACGGTCTGTCCTCCACCAGCAAAACAACATCACCAGGAAGAGGTATGGAGGTGTCCAGATCAACTAACAAGCATGCGACCGTAGTGTGCCCAAATTCCCTAGTTATGGAATCCACCATAAGGAAGCGACCTATAGTATTGCCAATGGCCTCAAAAGAAGATTCCTCCTAGAAATGAAGAGGAAGAATTGGCAGACGAACCCACACAGGTCTCGTGTGCAAAAGCCCCATAAGGGGGTTAAAGGATCTAGTCTAGGGCCTGATGGATAGAGAATGGATACCCCACATCCACCCCCTATCCAAGACATTGTTTGGCTCACAAGGGGAGGCAAATGTAGCAATGAAGAAACCTCTAGCACAGGGGTAAAGCTCAATCTCCCTGGTGACCAAAGGCTTCCAAGAACTCGAGACCCAATCGTGGAGGTTGGGGAGGGAGGGCCACAGTCCATTGAACCTACAAACCACACCAGATTTCAAATAAAAGTCCTCATTTTCCATGATCTTCGAACCGCAGACAACCACAGGGGATTCCCTAACACAGGGAAGAGAGCGACCAAAAGGATGAGGACCCGAATGTGTCGCATCTAAGAAGGATTTAGCCAAACCCGAGACACCCCCAGCAATCGGCCCAGGATGCCCAGCCATAGTCGAATCCCCCAAAGCAACAGAGGACCCGCACGCAAAATCTGGCCTAGACCCAGACAACAACACACCAGACCTTCACACACACGGGGGCGCATCAGCAACAGGAAACCCACAAGAAGCATCAATGCTAGGAACAGCAACCAACGACAGAGACAGAGCAGGCTGTGGAAGAGAAAGAGCCAGTGGAGCGGAAGACACCAAGGAGCTCCTCCTACTGGATGTAATTTATCATGTATAGAATGTATGTTTCCTTAATTCTTAAGTAAATGAATGTTATGGATTCTATTCATTTTTTTTGTTGGGGTTTTAAATTAACCTCAATCTCATAATCTTAGAGGTTGTTGGCAATGGGTAGTGCACTTTCATGTTAATTGTACTTAAAAATAAATAAAAAATTAGTTCGTTTGTGTAGTTAATTGCAACTTCCTCTAGGGTTTTGTGGCGGGGTGTTACACATGGTATCAGAGCCAGGTTTAAACACTAGGTACTCTGGGATTATGATGAACCCATTAAGCTTTTAGTTGTGTAGGTTTTTAAGTTGTGTACCTTGCCTAATACCTTGATGTGTCTATGCAGGATAATGCCTCCCAGACGTAAGAGGTAGAGGGCGTGGATGTGGTCGTATAGGCAATCGTGATGGGAGTCAGCATGACTCTCCTCCTCATGCTCCACTTATTCTAGATCAGGAAGAACATCAGGCATCACAAAATGCCCCAGGGGTCAGTGATTGATAGTAGGATCCTCCAAGGATTGAGGCTGCACGTAGAGCACTTGAGGAGGCATTGGCACTCCTTCGTCAGAGGCCGGTCGAGGTTTAGGGTAATCCTATTGAGAAGGAAGTCCCATCTTAGTCAAAGGCGCATATGACATATTTTATCAGGGCACATCCACCACTGTATAATGGAGTAGTCATTGGGTTAGAGGCTGAGACTTGGTTTATAGACCTTGATAGGTGCTTTATTATGCACCCTTACGATAACAATACCAAAGCACGGTGCACTATCATGCATCTATGAGGGCTCGCATCCACATGGTGGAGGCTAGAGGAGTAGAAGCTCCATATTGATATTCACTCAGTGTCTTGGGAGATTTTCCTAGAGCGGTTTAGAGCTTGTTTCCTATCTGAGCACTGGTGTCAGCGTCAAGGAAATGGGTTTCACACTTTGCGTCAGTTAGCCTTGTCGGTTGAGTAGTATGAGCAATGCTTCTATGATCTCAAATAGTTTGCAGGGATAGGAGACAATGAGGGGATGTTGGTTCACCACTTTGTTAGGGGCTTAAATGCTCGTCTTAGCGGAGGTGTGAGGGTTTTCAAACCCAAAAGCATGGAGACAGCAGTGGAGAAAGCATGTCTTATTGAGGAGAATCTGGCCATGGAAATTGGAGGGCACATGGTTATTTAGATTGGCAGTAGTTCAACAACAGGGTCTAGTGCTCGAGGAGGTCAGCCTCAGGGAGGTGCACCTTCTAGGGCTTAGCAAGGGCCTATGCAGAGTGGTCAACAATAGTAGCAGGTTTCTTAAGGGAAATGTAAAGGTTTCCAGTAGAGGCAGGGGGACAAGAACTGGAGGTGTGTGAAATACTTTAGCTTTGATCAGCCAACACAGAGTTCTCAGTCCACTTTCAGGGGTAGTGCACAACAATCTAGCACACCACCTGGAGGTAGGGGCTATGGCAAAGGTATTGGATGTTTTTCATGTAGCCAGCAGGGTCATATAGCTAGAATGTGTCCCAATAGGGGAACATCTAGATTTTCACAGGGACCAGCGACATCTGAGCCGACAGTCGGTGATGCAAGCAGAGGGCATCTTGTATTCACAGTGGTTGATAACCACTAGGTAGAGCATCAGGGTACTGTCATCAAGACGTATGGTATGTTATTGGGTAACCCAGTTACCATCTTGTTTGATTCTGGAGCATCAGAATCCTTCATTTCTTCTTCCATCGTGACGCGATGTAGACTAGGTGCAGTAAGGCAAGTCAATAGGTGGCAAGTTGAGTTGGCCTTGGGTGTGAAAGTCGAAACACATTCCCGTGTACCAGAGTGTAGATTGGAGGTTGAACCTCTCCATACTACAATGGACCTCTGAGTTATTCCTTTGGGTTCTTATGACATTGTCATAGGGATCGATTGGTTCGAAGCACATAGCGCAGTCATAGATTGTTGACGTAAGTTGATTCGATGCATTGAGGCATTTGGCAGAGAGGTAGAGATAGTGGGAGTTCAAAGGCCGATTTCCTTGAGATTCATCTCAACTATGCAGTTGAGAAGGTGTGTGCATCAGGGTTTCCAGTTATTCACTATTATAGCGGATGATTTGGATTTAGGTGGAGAAGAAAAAGTCTCTCTCGATAGTCACCCCATTCTTTAAGAGTATTCTGATGTCTTTCCAGACTCGATTCCAGGGATGCCACCTCAAAGGGACATAGACTTCAAGATTGACCTTGTACCTAGTTCGAAATCCATTTCATGAGCTCCCTATCATATGACCACCCAGGAGCTAAAAGAGATTCACTTGAAGCTTGATGAGTTGTTAGAGAAGGGCTTCATTTGCCCTAGTGTTTCTCCATGGGGAGAACCAGTTATCTTCATGAAGAAGAAGGATGGTTCACTTCGGTTATGTATTGATTACCGATAGTTGAACAAAGTGACCATCAAGAATCGATATCCACTTCCTAGGATTGATGATCTATTCGATCAGATCAAGGGTACCATGATCTTTTCAAAAATTGATCTCAAGTCGGGATATCATCAGCTTCATATCTTTGATTCAGAAATCCATAAGACAATGTTTCGAACGCGGTATGGTCACTATGAGTTCACAATAGTACCACTCGGGTTGACGAATGCACCCTCTGTGTTCATGAGTATGATGAATGGTGTATTTCATGCGTACCTAGATATATTTGTCCTTGTGCTCCTTGATGACATTTTGATATACTCCAAGAAAGTGGTAGAGCATGAGGAACATTTGCGATAGGTATTACAATGCTTACGTGATAATCAGCTTTATGCTAACCTGTCGGAGTGTGAATTCTTCAAGACTGAGGTCCAGTACCTTGGTCATGTGATCTCAGGAGAAGGTATTTCAGTGGATCCTGGAAAGATTCAAGTGATCTCATATTGGCCTATTCCCACGAATGTGGCTAACATACATAGCTTTATGGGGTTAGCGGGTTATTATAGGAATTTTGTGTAGGACTTTTCGAGGATAGGGTATCCTATCACCTCCCTTTAGAGGAAAGGGAAGAGGTTTGAGTGGTCAGAAAAGTGTGAGGCATCATTTCAAAATCTTAAGGAGAAGTTGATTAGTGCACCAGTACTTGCGATACCTGATCCGACTGGGGACTTTGTAGTTTGTACAGATGCATCCTTGGAGGGTTTAGGTGCAGTGTTGATGCAGGAGGGTTGTGTTATTGCATATGAGTCACAGAAGCTCAAGGATCATGAGCTAAACCACCCCACACATGATCTTGAGTTGGCAGCAGTTGTTCATGCATTGATGAGATGGAGGCATTTCCTTCTTGGCCATAGGTTTGAGTTGCATAGTGATCACATAATCCTTCAGTATATTTTCACATAACCCAACCTTAATGCTAGGCAAATGCGTTGGATCAAGTTTCTCTACGAATATGAATTCAAAGTGAAGTATATCCAAGGAAAGGATAATGTCGTAGCGGATGCACTTAGTAGACGGAGACATGAGATATCTAAGTTGACTCTCGTTGTAGATTTGTGGAGTCAGATTCTTTCTACCCTTCCTGCAGATAGTTGGTATTAGGAGATTAGGACAAAGATAGAGGCAGGTAGACCTCTTGAGGGAAGACATTTAGGATATTCTCTGGATCTAGATGAGATATTGAGACACATGGGATGCATATACATTCCTTCAGGTGATCTTCACACCTTGGTCATGACTGAAGCACATCGTGCACCTTATTTAGCCCATCCAGGGGTGAAGAAAATGCATACAGATCTGCATCAGTTGTATTTCTGGCCAGAAATGAAGCGCGATATTGTGGATTATGTGTCGCGATGTCTAGAGTGTCAGCGGATGAAGGTTGAACACCGGCAGCCAGCAGGGCTTTTGCAACCGCATTTAGTACCAGAATGGAAATGGGATATAATCTCATTGGATTTCATTGTTGGTTTACCCAACTCTTCGAGACGACATGATGTGATTATGGTGACGGTGTATAGGTTGATGAAGGTGGCACACTTATCACCTATGTGCTCTTCCTATACTGCATCATCTGTAGCCAGAGTGTTTATGGAGGGCATAGTGAGGTTACATGGTATTTCGCATTGGATTATTTCTGACAGGGATCCAGTGTTAACCTCAGCTCTTTGGACTTCATTACAACATGCGATGGGGACACAATTGAACTTAAGTTCAACTTATCACTTAGAGACAAATGGATAGACCAAGAGGGTCAATCAAATCCTTGAGGATATGTTGCGTATGTATGTGATAGACCAGTAGACGTGATGGGAAGATCACCTACAATAACGGTTTTTAAAGTTCTATCGGCATGCCTCCATTCCAAGCATTGTATGGGAGACCATGTCATACTCCCTTGAGTTGGGATCGACTGAAGGACAAAGTATTTTTGGGTCCTCAGATGTTGTAAGATATGGAGCAGCAAATGGATAGGATTAGAGAGCACTTGGTGGCAGCACAGGATAGGCAGAAGAAGTATGCGGATGTGCATAGAGTGGATCATCAGTTTTCTGTAGGCGATTGAGTCTTCTTGCGGGTGCATCTGCGAAAGAGTCCCATCCATTATGGGAAGGGCTCTAAGTTGGTGCCTCACTTTTTCGAACCCTTTGAGATACTCAAGAAGATTGGTCCAATTGCTTACCGTCTTGCTTTACCACCTAGTCTCTCGCATATAAACGATGTATTTCATGTTTTAGTTCTTCGGTTGTACCATCTAGACATTTCTCATGTCCTTGATTGGAATGCATTATAGGTAGAGGATGGGCAGTTGGCTTTGGAGCTCGTGGCCGTAATGGAGCGCAGAACACTCGCTCTTCGAGGGCGAGATATTGATCAGGTTAGGGTCCAGTGGGATCCTCAGAATGACACGTCATCCACTTGGGAAGATGCAGCTAGAATGAGGGAGCTCTATCCCTATTTTTTTCATAGGCTTCTAGGAGTAAGCCTGACCCTAAGGGGGGAGGATGTAATACCCCTCCATTTTTCTCTGTTGTGCGAACAATGTTCTTCTCCTTTATGTTGTGTTTCTATTAGTACTTTGAATATGGTACTCGGTTACTATTTGATCGCTATCTGTAAAGTTATTTGAATATTATATTTTTATGTGATGGTATTTTATTTAGATGTTATCATTATGGCATGCTTTAGATTAGCATAAGTGGATATTTGAATTAATGAAGCTTTATGTGTTTGATAATATTATTGATGTTAGATTTGTCAATTAGTAATATTGTATTGGTGAAGGGGATGGGATTGCACCACTCGCTTGCGAGAGCCCTGCGATTCTGCGATTCTGCGATTTCCTCTTCACGATGTGTTTTATTATGTTATATATGTACATGATGATATACTCTTTGTTCGCGGGTTAATAGGTACAAGACATCGACTCCATCTAGCTTCACAGGTTTGAGCGTGTCCATTGCCCAATGGTATTCAATTAAGAGATAGTAGCTAGGTTTTTCGTGCCAAGTCATCACCCTAGTCATAGTGCGTCGTCGGGTTTTAGTCGGGTTAAGTTGCTTTAATAGTGTTCATCTCACCTTGGATTTTATTTAATTGCAAGTTAAAAAGGTAAATCAATGGCCTTATGTATTTAAGTTGTTTATTAAATTTATCTAGTTTTATTTTAGAAATGTTATTTAATTTATTAATTAATTTAATTTAATTAATAAACTAATTTAATCTTGGATTAGATTTATTTTATTGATTAATTAAATTAATTGTGTTGAATTGAATTAAGCTATTCATTTTGGAATTAATAGATATTTTGTTTGAAATTAAAAAAAAATTAAAAAAAGTTTTAATTTGCATTTTATTAGAAAATTTGAACGCAAAAAAGAAATTAAGATATTTTATGTTTTCTGGTTTTGAAAATTTATGAGAATGGTTGCATAGATATTTCATTTTTTTTTCTATTGTTGGGATTTTTGGATGAGTTTTTCAAAAAGGATGAAAATTTGAAAATAAGGAAGGGAAGGAAGAAAAGAATTGTTGTTTTGTGGGTTTGGATTTGGATTCTTGGAAAAGCTCAATTGGTTTGCTGGGTAGGAGCTTGCATCTGAGGAGAAGGCTTTGCACCAATTTACCAACCTTTGAAGCTTTTGGAAACAGGTTCTTTTTATTGAATTAGTTTTCATTTTGAAAGGTTTCACAAATTATATTATGTTGTTTGAAAATATTCAAAACTCTGTTTGATTTGCAAGAAAAACCCATGTTAAATCTTGCTCAAAACTTGAAATCTCTATTTAGAAATGAACTTCAGATATTGCATTATGGTTATAAATGTTTCAATTTTAAAATTATTTGCACAATTTGTTTGAGAGATTGAAAATCTGAGTATATATATATATATGTGTGTGTGTGTGTGTGTGTGTATCATTTTATATTTGTGCAAGGTTATGCTAACAATTTTTATTTAAAAAAAAAATGAAAACCTAGTTGTTTAAAAGTGTTGGGTGGATTTTTTTTAAAATCCACAGGTTTTTCTTCTTGAAATTTTTTTAATAAAAAAATGTTAAAAGAAAACAAATTTTCGGAGGTTTGGGGAGGGTCCCTGGGGGATCACCCCACCGTTCCCCCCATGGGAGGCGCTGTGGGGGAGTCGCGCCTAGCGTGACCCCCACACCCCTGTCGCCGCTGCAGCCACTGCTCAGGGGACGGTTGTGTTAACACAACCGTTGCCCACTGAGTGGGTTGGTTGTGTTAATACAATCGTTTCCCATTGAGTGGGTCGGTTGTGTTTACATAGTCGTGCCCAACCCTAAATGGTGCGCGGTCCTATGAGCGCATCTGACTTTTTTTTAAAACTCTTTTTTTTTAAAGAAAAAATAATAATAATATATTTTTAATATTTAATATTAATATATATATATATATATATAAATCATTAAAATATGTATATATATGCAATATTTTATATTATATGTATTTAATATTAAAATATATTATTTATAAAATAAATATATAAATTATATATATATATATATAATATATCTATATATGTATACATATAATATGAGGTTATATTATATGTATATTAGTTTTTATATATTTATATAGTTGAGTACATAATTTTAATATATATATATATATATGTGTGTGTGTGTGTGTGTGTGTGTTAAAATGGATGAGTAAAATAATGGCATGATTTGATTGTAATTGAGAAATTTAAAATATTGTGTTCATAATCAAATTATTGATTTTATTTTAAAATAATATATTTGATGGAATAGCATATTTGATTTAAATAATATGTTTATTAAGATAAGTTAATTGTTTTAAAAATGATTATGTTGAAATGAGGAAACAATATTTATTTTAAAGGGATATGTTTTGAATCATAGAAGTATATATTTATTATGATTTAAGAGCAATTAGGGAATTAAATATCTGGTCAAATTTTATCCTTTGTTTGAAAGAGACATAATTTAATTAGTTTTATTGTGGCATAAACTATTGAATTTTATTAAAGGTGGTGGATTTAGGAAATCTGAAGTAGATTTAGTTCATGTAAAATTGCTTGTTTAAATGTAATTTCTTATGTTATCGCTTTGGGGAAAATTGTGTGATAGGGGTTAATAAGTCTTCCAGATGGGATTTCAGTTAGGTGGATTTTCGTATTATGTTAGTCAACCTTTGGATTGCCTTGGGTAGTGCATCTAAATGTATCCAGTTATTTACCCATTTATTACAAACAAGATGCGTTGACTTTATGTCATGGATAGGGATTTAACATCCTTAGGTCGCACCAGTGTACCCTTGGGTTGTGGAGTTGTTCCACATGTTGTCTTAGAGAAGTGGCTTGCAACGAGGGCCAACACACAAAGTGGTGCTAGAATAACTCATTGTAAGTTAGTTAATCCAGTGATAACGTAAATAAACTGATTAGAGGATTAGGTAGTATCAAACACTTAATAAGATTAATTATTCCTCGCTCATGGATGCAAGGGCTTGTATAACCTGAGATGGGGGTCGGGACCTAGGAAGACTTACCAGGATAACCCATGTAACATTGTGATGACTCTTCTCCTAAGTCAACAGTATGTTGGTATCTGAGATGCAATTGGTATGTTAATTCTGGAAGCAATGTAACCATGGTGTTAGTGATTTCTTGGCTTGGAATCCTTGTTACTATCTCCTAGCATGGAGGGTGGGCCTTCGGGTACCACTTGGTTGGGTGGAACATGCACCTTACTCCATTGGATTTTCTTCTTGTTCGTGGGGACGATATTTCTAGTTGGAGAGCTTGTGGGACCCAGTTACATTTTATGCTTTATTCATTTCAATTGATTATTGTAATTTATTACCCCTCATTTGTTATCAAGGTGGAAAGTTGTAATTGTAATCATGCTTATTGGATTTACCTCATTCAGGGTATGAAAGATGTAATCTTATTGTTTAGTTATTGTTAAATGAAATCACATGTTTTTCTTATGCTTGGATGTAATTTATCATGTATGGAATGTATGTGTCCTTAATTCTTAAGTAAATGAATGTTATGGATTCTGTTCATGTTTTTTGTTGGGGTTTTAAATTAACCTTAGTCTCATAACCTTAGAGGTTGTCGGCAATGGGTACTGCACTTGCATGTTAATTGTACTTAAACAAAAAAAACAAAAAAAAATAGTTTTTTTGAGTAGTTAATTGCAACTTCCTCTAGGGTTGTGTGCTGGGGCATTACAGTAGCTAGGATTCCTATGTCAAGACTTTACCCTAGTCTCAGTGTGACGTCAGGTCTAGTCAGTTTTGCTTGTTAAAAATTGTTTATTTTGCTTTTAATTATTATGTTGAAAAGTTTAAAAAGGGAATTTAATGGATTTAATTATTTAAGTTGATTATTAAGTTAATCTTATTTTAATGTTAGAAGTGGTGAATTAATTAATTAATTAATTTTAATTGGTAAATAGTCTAATCTTAGGATTATATTATTTATTTATTAATTAAATTAGATTAATTAAGTTAAATTTGAAATGGTAAATACTTTGTAATTATTAAATGTTTTTTAATTTTAAATATCTAGAGGATTTTATGCAAATTGGTTGTTAAAGAGATTTTTTGAGTTTTAACATGTGTTAGAAGAATTTATGAGGTCGTTGGAAATTTATTCATGGGGAGAAGATTGTGGCTTTAATGGAAGGAGTGAGAAGCTTCTTCACGACAGAAGCACGAGAATATTTTGTGTGTTGGGAAATATATTGAAAAGAAGTCTTTCTGGGATTTTGCATGTGTTTTGGAAATTTTTGAAGAATTGTTGTAGAAATAAGTTTTGTGTCCTTCAATTTTTTAGAAAAAATTATTCTCAGGAGTTGTTGTGTTCAGGAAATTGTATTGTTTGGAAGGAAGCTACTGTCTATCTGGAAAAATTACTTGGATTTGTGGAGGAGGTGTTGCTTCAAATTTACAAATTCATAGGCATTGGACAACAGGTTCATTATTTAATTTTGTTTAGATTATATTGAAAATCTTCTAGTTTAGATCTTTCTCTCTAAAAGATTGTCTGTGCAAACATTTAAGTTTGAGGTTTGTTTTAGAAATTGTTATTGTTGTATATAAAATCCTCTATAGAATCAATTCCTCTATATATTGAAATTCTCTATGGAAAATTATAGAAAAATTGTTAATGGGGATTATTGTGAATTTAGATGAACCCAGAAGGAAACACTTAGGGATCTAGAAAGAAAATTTTAGTCGGGAAGAAATTTAGTTTTCTGTAGGAAAAATTCTCTTGTAGGTTAAAATCTTTTTGGGAAAATTCTTGTCAAATTCTTTGTATGAAATTTTATTGTTTTTCTTCTTAAGATCCGTTGTTTGAGAAAAGTTAAAAGATTCCTCCTTAATTTAGTTGAGAAATTCATCTATAGAATTCTCTCTATAAAATTTGGCTTTCAATTTGTTTTTGTAAAATTCTCTTGTAGTTGATCATTTTATTTGAAAAAATTTCCCAGTTAAACTTGTGAGTTGAATTCCTTAAATATATATAATATAGATACATATATGTGCATATATATATCTATTTAAATATATACATACACACATATATATACCAGGTGTGTATATATATATTTATTATTGTCAATGTTGAAATGACTTATATGCTCATGGTAGTCATATGTACGATGAAAGGCTTTGAATTTATTTTGTTGTTTAAAAAAATATATATAGGGTGGGGTGTTGTGCGCACCCCACTGTACTCTGTCTTTGGGGAGGTGTGGCTTCCATGACAACACCCCCCACACATAAGTGGAGGAAGCGTTGCCATAGGCAACACAACCCCCTTGTTGTATGGGGATGGTTAGTTGTACTGTGTATAGTCCGACGCCCCTTTTTAAATCATCTGCCCTTAATAAAATTCGTTTGCCAGTATATAGTGTGTTTTGGTTTTGTAAAATTTAAAATGTTAATATATACTATATATATAATATTATTTGGTTTATATTTAATATAAATATATATGTATATAAATATTAAATATATATTTTATAATTTATTCATTTGTAATATATTTGATATATATTTAAACATATACTTTTAATAATTTTTATTTTAAATGGGTGCATGCAAATATGCACAAGTAGGAGAATTGATTGAGTTAATCTTTCAGTGAAATTAGTATTCTTTTAAAGTAATCGAGTAAATTCACTTACTGATAATTTATAATTTCCCTTCTCTGGTTGTGAAGAGGCTTTAGGCTTATTTTATTTAATTATTTACTTGGGAAATTATTTTTACTGTAAATTCACTATAGAGGGGAAATTGGATTTATTATATCCTCAAAGTATTTTATTTCCTATCTGATTTCCTTTGCATGTTATTTCCTCTATTTACTTATTTGGGGGAATTGGTTTAGAAATGTTTAAGTCTTCCAGTCATAATATGGAATTGGGGGTTGTGAATTATTTTTGTGTCAACCTAGTTTGTTACCCTTGGATGAGTGCATTTGCTATTGTCAGTGATTACTCGATTTCCACAAATGGGGAAGTGTTGCCCTACTTTCTTGAGTGGGGTTGTTGGTATATTTTTAGTAGCACTAGTTTTCCTTGGGTAGTAGAATTGTTCCGCAAGGTTGTCTTAGGGGAGTGGCTTTCAACAAGAGCTGACACACAAAGTGGTGCTAGGATAACTCGTTGTGAGTTAGTTAATCCAGTGATAGTGTAATTAATTTGTTAGGGGATTGGGTATTATTAAACACTTAATAAGATTAATGTGCCTCGCTCATGGACCCTTGTGTTAGTTTAGACTTGGGATGAGACGAGAAGGCTTGGAATGGCAACATTGATATCTTGTCTTCACGAAAGATAGTCGATTCTGCTTTGGACTACATGTGGGGCTAGGAGTCATGAGAGGCTACTAGGATATCCCAAGATATAGATTGGTGCCTAGGAAGACTTACCAAGATATCCCATGCAACATTGTGATGACACTCTTCCTAGGTCAATTGTTTGGTAGTTCTGTGATGTAAACGATTGTGTAACACTGGAAGCAATGTGACCTTTGTGATTGTAAGGTTCTTGTATTTAGTTTAGTTTAGTATGTGTCATCCTATGTCTAGAGGTAGTAGGTTTGGTCTTGGATCCTTGTTACCATCTCCTAGCATGAGGGTGGGCCTTCAGGTACCACTTGGTTGGGTGGAGTGTGCACCCTACACCATTGTGTCCCCTTTATCTTTAGATTGTAATGGTGAGATTTCCAGTTGGAGAGATCATGGATTCCAACTTGATATTTCATGCTTTGTAGTTGTTATAGATGAAATAACAAGCTGGAATCCATGAGCTATCCAACTGTAAATCTCACCATCATGATCTAAAGATAAAGGGGACCCAATGTTGTAGGGTGCACATTCCTCCCAACCAAGTGGTACCCGAAGGCCCACCCCCCATGCTAGGAGATACTAACAAGGATCCAAGACCAAACCTACGACCTCTAGACACAAGCTGACACATTCTAAACTAAACTAAATACAAGAACCTTACAATCACAAAGGCCACATTGCTTCCAGTGTTACACAATTGTTTACATCACAGAACTACCACATAATTGACCTAGGAGGAGTTTCAACACAATGTTGCATGGGATATCTTGGTAAGTCTTCCTAGGCCTTGACCCCCATCTTGGGATATCCTGGTAGCCTCTCACAACTCCTATCCCCACATGTAGTCCAAAGAGGAATCAACTATCTTTCATGAAGACAAGATATCGATCTTGCCATTCCAAGCCTTCTCATCTCATCCCAAGTCTAAACTAGCACAAGGGTCCATGAGCGAGGCACATTAATCTTATTAAGTGTTTAACAATACCCAATTCCCTAACAAATTAATTACATTATCACTGGATTAACTAACTCACAACAAGTTATCCTAGCACCACTTTGTGTGCTGACTCTTGTTGAAAGCCACTCCCCTAAGACAATCTCGTGGAAAAATTCCACTACCCAAGGCAAACTAGTGCTACTACAAATATACCAACAACCCCACTCAAGAAATTAGAGCAACACTTCCCCGTTCATGGAAACTAGGTAATCACTGACAATAGAAAATGCACTAATCTAAGGTTAACAAACTAGGTTGACACAAAAATAATTCACAACCCATAATTCCATATTACGAATGGAAGACTTAAACATTTCTAAACCAATTCCCCCAAATAAGTAAACAAAGGAAATAACATATAGGAAATAAACTACTTTCGGATATATTAAATCCAATTTCCCCTCTACAATGAATTTACATTAAAAATAATTGCCCAAGTAAATAAATTAAATTAAATAAACTTAAAGCCTCTTCACAACCAGAGAAGGGGAATTCTAAATTATCAGTAAGTCAATTTCCTCGATTAGTTTTAAAAGAATAATAATTTCAATGAAAGATTAACTCAATCAATTCTTCTATTTGTGCATATTTGCATTCACCCATTTAAAATAAAAATTATTAAAGATATATATTTAAATATATATACATTGAATATATTCATAATTATATATTTATATATAGAATTATGTATATACCTAAAATATATACTTTAAATATATATCAGATATATTACACAAAAATAAATTATTCAATATATATTAAATATATATATACACACATATATTTATATTAAGTATAAACCAAATTATATATATATATATATATATATATATTAGGGTATGTGCAGGATCATGATAGGCCAAAAAGTGGCGATATCTAACTGATATGATGGCCCATGTGGCTGACGATTTTTTTTTACCCAAGATTGATGAAACGAAAAGGGTTTTTAAAGGAGATTCTAGCTTTCCACCAATATAAATTATGCTTTACTTTGAATTTAATAAATAATTATTATTCATTTACTATTTGAATTACGACTAAAGTTCTGATGATAGGTTGATTGAAAAATATCTATAGCTTTCAAACAGTATCACATTTTCTGAATATGAAACATGTGTCAAATTCTATGCTTCGTATACTATCGGATTAAAATAATAATAATTGAATTTCATTAAGTTTTGACCAAGTTAAGGTGACCAGACATACGAGTTTGTATATTTTTAAAAATTTATAATAAAAAATTCATAATTAATTATTTACTTGGAAAAAAATTATAAAAAAATATGCATCACATCGAGACACGAGTCCCCTACTTATATCTAAAATATTATAAAAAAATATTATCATTTTATTGTGGTTAGGGTGGTCAGACAGACACCTACTTCTTATTTTTTCCCTGAAATTTAAGTACTACTGCATTGAAATTTCAAATTTTCACCAAATAGATTTTTTTATTTATTAAATAAACCTTGTAGTTTAGAAACTAAATTCAATTTTCTACAAATTCTATTGTTACATATTTTTGAAATAATATAGATAACTTATTCAATTTTTTACGTCAAGTTTCCTAACTCTGATTTTTTGAATTTTATTGCCACTTAAGGGCCTACTTTTTCCATGATGATCCTGCACATACCCATTAACATTTTAAATTTTATAAAATTGAAACACACTATATACTGGCGGACGAATTTTATTAAGGGTGGATGGTTTAGAAAGGGGCGCTAGACTATACACAGTACAACCAGCCATCCCCATACAACAAGGGGGCTACGCTGCCTATGTCAATGCTCCCTTCACTTATGTGTGGGGAGCGCTGCCCTGGTAGCCGCACCTCCCAAAAGATGGAGTACGGTGGGGGCACACAACACCCCACCCTATATATATCTTTAAAAAAAAAAACAAATTCAAAGCCTTTCGTCGTACAGACGACTACCATGAGCATATATAGTCATTTCAACATTAAAAATAATATATAAATATATATATATATATGTATGTATATATTTAAATAAATATATATATGAACATATATGTATATATATATTATATATATATATATATTTAAGAAATTCAACTCAAGTTTAATTGGGAAAAAATTTCAAATAAAATGATCAGCTACAGGAGAATTTTACAAAAACAACTAGAAAGCTTTTTTTTACAAAGAGAATTCTACAGATGAATTTCTCAACCGAATTAAGGAGGAATATTTTAACTTTTCTCAAACAATGGATCTTAAGAAGAAGAACAATAAAATTTCATACAAATAATTTCACAAGAATTTTTTCAAAAATATTTTAACCTACAGGAGAATTTTTCCTACAAAAAATTAAATTCCTTCCCAACTAAAATTTTCTTTCCAAATCCCTAAGTGTTTCCTTATAGGTTCATCTAAATTCACGACAATCCCCATTAACAATTTTGCTATAATTTTCCATAGATAATTTCAATATATAGAGGAATTTATCCTACAAAGGATTTTATATACGACAATAACAATTTTTAAAACATAGCTCAAACTTAAATGTTTGCATAGAAAATCTTTTACAGAGAAAGATATAAACTAGAAGCTTTCCAATATAATCTAAATGAAATTAAAGAATGAACCTGTAGTCCAATGCCTGTGAATTTGTAAATTTGAAGTAGCGCCTCCTCCACAAATCCAAGTAATTTTTCCAAATAGACAATAGCTTCCTTTCAAACAATACAATTTCCCGAACATAGCAACAACTCCCGAGAATAACTTTTTCTAAAAAAATAAAGAACACAAAACTTATTTCTACAACAATTCTTCAAAAAAATTCAGAACACGTGCAAAATATGAGAAAGACTTCTTTTCAATCTATTTCCCAACACACAAAATATCCTTGTGCTTCTGTCATGAAGAAGCTTCTCACTTCTTCTGTTAAAGCCACAATCTTCTCCCCGTGAATAAATCTCCAACAACCTCATAAATTCTTCTAACACATGTTAAAACTCAAAAAATATCTTTCACAACCAATTTGCATAAAATCCTCCAGATATTTAAAATTAAAAAAAATTAATAATTACAAAGTATTTACCATTTCAAATTTAACTTAATTAATCTAATTTAATTAATTAATAAATAATATAATCCTAAAATTAGACTATTTACCAATTAAAATTAATTAATTCACCACTTCTAACATTAAAATATGATTAATCTAATAATCAACTTAAATAATTAAATCCATTAAATTCCCTTTTTAAACTTTTCAACATAGTAATTCAAAGCAAAATAAACAACTTTTAACAAGCAAAACTGACTAGACCGACGACACATTGAGACTAGGGTAAAGGCTTGACACAGGAATCCTAGCTACTATCTCCCAATCAACATTATCGTTGGGTGATGGACACACTCAAACCTATGAAGCCAAGTGGAGTCGATGTCCTGTACCTACAAACCTGTAAACAAGGCATAAATAGAACATGTATATAAACATCATAATAGAACACACCATGAAGAGGAAATCACAGAATCGCAGGGCACTCGTAAGCGAGTGATGCAATTCCATCCCCTTCACCAATACACTATCACGAAATTGAAAATTCTAACGTATATATTCTACTCATGTGCATACAACCATGTTATTCCAAATAATCATAATGCTAATCAAAGGCATGTCAAATGATAACATCACATCGCAACATATAATCCAAATCGTTCTATAAATAGAAATCAAATAATAAACAAGCATCAACGATATATCAAATTCTAAGAGCAACCAAAAAACAAAGCAAAGCAAGATAGGATATTGCCTGATACAAGAGAAAAATGAAGGGGTATTACATCCTCCCCCTAGGGTCAGGCTTACTCTTGGAAGCTTGCAAACAAATAGGGATATAACTCCCTCATCATAGCTGCATCCTCCCAAGTAGAAGAAGTACCATCCCTAGGATCCCACTATACCCTCACTTGATGAATATTTCACCCCCAGAGGGCGAGTGTTTTGTGCTCCGTGATGACCACAGGATCCAAAGCCAATTGTCCATCCTCTACCTGTAAAGAATTTCAATCAAGGATATGAGAAATGTCTAGATGATAAGGTCAAAGAACATAAACATGAAATACATCATGAATATGCGAGAGACTGGGGGGCAAAGCAAGTCAATAAGCAACTGGACCAATCTTCTTGAGTATCTCAAAGGGTCCAACAAAGCGAGGTGCAAGCTTAGAGCCCTTTCCATAATGGATTGGACTCTTTCACAGACACACTCACAAATTTTTTTTGTCTCCTACAGAAAACTATCGATCCACCCTATGTGCATCCGCATACTTCTTTTTCCTATCCCGAGTTTCCACCAAATGCTCTTTGATCCAAACAACCTGCTGCTCCATATCCTATAACATCTCAGGACCCAAAAGTACTCTATCCTCCAATCGATCCCAACTCAAGGGAGTGTGAAATGGTCACCCATACAATGCCTAGAAAGGAGGCATACCGATAGAACTCTTAAAACTGTTGTTGTACGCAAACTCTACCAAGTAGAGATAATCCTCCCATCATGTTTGCTGGTCCATAACATACATACACAACATGTCCTCAAGGATATGATTGACCCTCTCTGTTTGTTCATTTGTCTTTGGGTGATAAGTTGAACTAAAGTTCAATTGTGTCCCCATAGCATGTTGTAATGAAGTCTAAAGAGTTGAGGTAAACATTGGATCCCTGTCAGAAATAATCCGACAAGGAATGTCGTGCAACCTCACTATATCCTCCATGAACACTCTAGCTACAAATGATGCATTATAGGATGAGTGTATAGGTGGGAAGTGTGCTACCTTCGTCAACCTATCAACTGTCACCATAATGGCATCGTGTCTTCTTGAAGAGTTGGGTGAACCAACAATGAAATCCAATGAGATCATGTCCCACTTCCACTCTAGCACTAAGTGCAGCTACCAAAGCCCTGCTAAATGCTGGTGTTCAACCTTCACCCACTGACACTCTAGAGGTGCACGATGTGCCTCAGTCATAACTAAGGTGTGAATATCACCTGATAATGGGATGCATATGCATCTCAAATGCTTTAGTAACCCATCATAATCAAGAGAGTATCTCGAGTATCTTCCCTCAAGAGGTCTTCCTACCTCTATCTCTGTCCTAACCTCCTAGTACCAATTGTCCCAAGGAAGTGCGGAAAGAATCTAACTTCACAAGTCTACAACAAGAGTCAACTCAGACAACTCATGTCTCCATCTACTAAGTGCATCAGCTAAAACATTCTCCTTTCCCTCGATATACTTCACCTCGAAGTCATATTCACAGATAAAATCCATCCAACGCCTTTTCCTAGCATTAAGGTTGGGTTGCATGAAGATATATTGAAGACTTATGATCAATGTGTAGCTCAAACCTATGCCCTAGAAGGAAATGTCTCCATCTCATCAATGCATGAACTACTACTGACAACTCAATATCATGCATAGGGTAGTTCAACTCATGATCCTTGAGCTTCTGCGACTCATATACTATGACTCAACCCTCCTACATCAACACTACTCCTAATCCCTCCAAGGACGTGTTTGTACAGACTACAAAATCCCAAGTAGGATTAGGTATCACAAGTATTGATGCACTGGTCAGTTTCTCCTTAAGAGTTTGAAACGTTGTCTCACACTACTCTGACCAAATAAACCTCTTCCCCTTCCTCTGAAGAGAGGTGATAGGATTCCCTATACTCAATAAGCCCTGCACAGAATGCCTATAGTAACTTGCTAACCCCATAAAGCTATGTATCTTTTCCAAATTCATGGGCGCAAGCCAATCTAAGATCGCTTGGATCTTTGCATGATCTATTGAAATACCTTCTCTCGAGATCACATGACCAAGGTATTTCACCTCAGTATTAAAGAATTCACATTTTGAAAAGTTTGAATAAAATTGATTATCCCGTAAGCACTGCAACACCTACCTCAAATGCTCCTCATGTTCCTCCACTATCTTGGAGTATATCAAAATTTCATCTAGGAACACAACAATGAATCTATCTAGATACATGTGGAAAACCCCATTCATCAGACTCATAAACATAGAGGGCACATTCTTTAACATGAATGGTACCACAGTGAAAGCGTAGTGACTATACCATGTATGAAACACTGTCTTATGGATGTCTGAATTGAAGATACGAAGTTGATGATATCCCGACTTAAGATCATATCACCCTTGATTTGATCAAACAAGTCATCAATCCTAGGTAGCATATACCAATTCCTGATAGTCACTTTGTTCAACTATCGGTAATCAATGCACAACTGAAGTGAGCCATCCTTCTTCTTTATGAAGATCAATGGTGCTCCCCATGGAGAAACACTAGGGTGAATAAATCCCTTTGCTAACAAATCCTCAAGATGTAAGTGAAGATCTTTCAGCTCCTGAGTGGTCATGTGGTAGGGAGATCATGAAATAGTCTCAGATCCAGGTACAAGGTTGATCTTAAAGTCTATGTCACGTTGAGGTGGCATTCTTGGAATCTCATCTGAAAAATATCAGAATACTCCTGAAGAATACGATGAATATTGAGAGAGACTTTCTCCTCTCCATCTCCTAAGTCCAAATCATCCATTATAACAACAAATAACTAGCATCCTTGCCACATGCACCTTCTCAACTGCATTGTTGAGATCATCCTCAATGAAATAGGCCTCTGAACCCCCACTATCTCTACTTCTCTACCAGATGCATCAATGCATCGAATCGACTTACGTCGATAATCAATGATTGCTCTATGAGCCTCTAGCCAATCCATCCCTATGATAACATCATATGAACCCAATGGTATAATATGGAGGTCTAATGTAGTATGGAGAGGCCCAACCTCCAATCTACAATCTGGTACTAAGGAGTGTGATGCAACTTTCACACCTAAAGTTAACTCGACCTGCCACCTATCAACCTTCTTTACTGCCCTCAGTCTGCATCGCATCATTACGGAAGAAGAAATAAAGGAGTCTGACGCTCCAGAATTAAACAATATGGTAATCGATTACCCAACAACATGTTAGATATCTCAACAATCGTGCTCTGATGCTCTACTTGGCGGTTATCAACCACTATGAAAACTTGATGCACTTTTCCTACATCCCCAACTGTCAACTTAGATGTCATCGATCTCTATGTATACCCCGATGTTCCCTTGTTAGAACATATTCTAGCTATAAGACCCTATTGACCACATGTGAAACATCCAGTTCCCCTACCAAAGGCTTTGCCTCTAGGTGGTGTGCTATACTATTGCGTGCTACCCCTAAAGGTGGATTGCATGCTCTACACTGGCTGCTCAAGGTTGTGGAATTTAATACACCTCTAGTTCTTGTCCCCCTTCCTTTGCTAGAAACCCTTACGTTTCCCTTGTGTGACCTGTTGTTGCTGCTCACTTTGAGAAGATACCTACTGAGTCTTGGGTGGTGTAGCTCCCTAAGCCTAACCCCCATGAGCACTAGGCCCTGCAACTAATCCACTACCAATCTGAACTCATGTGTGGCCTCATAGTGCCATGACTAGATTCTCCTCAACTAACCTCACCTTCTACACTTCCATCTCCATGGTTTTTGGTTCGAAAACCCGCACACCTCTATTGATTCAAGCATTTAAGCCCTTGAAAAAATGATGGATGAGCATTCCCTCGTCATCTCTAATACCGGTGAACTATTTGAGCTCTTAAAAATGATGCTCGTACTGCTCTACTAACATCACCAAATAGCGCAAGGTGTGAAACTCATCACCTCGACATTGACACCAGTGGTCTAAAAGAAAACGAGCTTTCAACCTCTCCAGGAACATGTCCCATGACACATAATTAATGTCAATTTGGAGCTTCTACTCCTCTAACCTCCACCAAGTGGACGTGAATTCTCTCATATGCATAATCGCACACCGAGCTTTGGTATTGCTACCATATGGGTGCATCATGAAGCATTGGTTAAGGTCAATAAACCATGTATCTGCCTCAAATCCATTGCCTAATCCATCAAATGTAGGTGGACATGCTCTAAGCAAGTCCCTCATATGTGCAACTACTACTACCTCAGATTGAATTGGAACTTCCCTCTCTCCAGGATTACCTTGATCACCGCTTTGTCTCGACCCAAGGCGAACTAATGCCTCCTCTAATATCTTGCGCAACTATGTGCCCTCGATCCTTGGAAGATCCTGCTACTGGTCTCCACCCCCTAGAGCATTTTGTGATGCCCGATGCTCCTCACAATCTAACTCATGTGGAACATTAGAAGGCGAATCATGCTAAATCCCTCCACGAATTCCTACACGACCACGACCTCGCCCTCTACCTCGTCTGCATCTTGGAGGCATGATCCTACACAGACACACCAAGGTATTAGACAAGGTACACACTTAAAAACCTATGCAACTAAAGCTTAATGGGTTCATCATAATCCCAGAGCATCCATTGTTTAAACCTTGGCTCTGATACCATGTGTAATGCCCCACCACGTAACTCTAGAGGAAGTTGCAGTAATCTACAAAAGAGCACAATTATTTTAATTAAAAGTATAATATAACATGAAAGTTCTTTATCTATCGCCAAATTCCTCTAGGGTTATATGGTGGGGCATTACATATCTTCCCATCTATCCCTCTTCCTCTTTATTTATATCTCATTATCTCTCTCTCTTATTTACTTCATCGCTCCCTCCATCTCTCCCACTCTCTCTTTCTATATCTCTCTCTATATATATCATTTCCTATATCTTTATATTTCTCTCTCCATGTCCCCCTCTTTCATTTTCTCCCTCTTTCCATATCTATCTCTCCCTCTTCCTCCTCCTCTCTCCCTTTATATTTATCTTTCTCTATCTTAGTCTTTGTCATTTTCTCTATCTCACCCTCTCTATCATTCCCAAGTTATATTTATCTCTCTATCTCTTCTTTATATCCCTATTTTCCCTCTCCCTATCACTTCCTCTTTCTATATCTCTCTAATTCTCTCTCCTATGTCTATTTATCTCCTTTCATATGCCCCCCTCTCTATCTATTTATACATATGTATCTCCCTCTCTATCTCTCTCCATATCTCTCTTACTCATACACACACACACACTCCTTGTTTCTCACTCCCTATCTCTATCTCTATCTCTATCTCTATCTCTATATCTCCATATTTAAATTCTTACATATATCCCTCTATCTTTGTCTCATTACCTATCCCCTCTTTACCCCTATATCTTTCCCTCTCTATATATCACTTCCTATCTCTATCTTTATAAATTTATATCTCTCTCTCTCTCCCTCTCTCCCACTCTCTATATATTTATCTCTTCCATCTATATCTATACCTTTTTCCTCTCTCTTTGTCTCTCCCTCTCATTCTCTCGATATCTCTCTCGTCCATCTCCATCTCCATTTCCATTTCCATCTCTATCTCTAGCTTCCTCTTTATCTCTATCTCCTTACCCCCCCTCTCTCTCTCTTCCCCCTATATTTCTCCCTCTTTATATCCACATATCTTCCTCTCTCTCCCTCTCTCCCTATTTCAAACATATCATGAACCTATTGGTAATAGAGCCTTAGTATCTTCCTTATTCAAAGGTTTTATTTTAGTTGTGTTTGGATCCCTATAAGTAGATGCATATTTTATTTTAAGCTATCACTTCTTCATTGAGAGCTTTGTTTCACAAGAAAAATCATTTTAAAATAGCCTACCAATTGACTTCATGTATAACACACAAATGTATGTAAATAATAAACCAAAAAATTACCTAATTGGCCATCCACACTTCTTTGATGTACCCATTGCACACCAAGGTGTGAATTATAGTATATAAATATTAAAAAATAAAATATATTATATTAAATTATCAGGTTTGATTCTGAGTACACAAAAGTGCAACTAAATCTCTTCATTCAAATCACTAATTGTTAAATATTAACAAACCAATAAATATTTAACAAATAATTCTAGAGACTTGACATTAAAAAAATATGAATTAATATTGGGAAAAAGAGCTAGAATAAAGATATTAGATGAATAAAAAATTTGAGCACTATATCTATTATTCATTTTTAAGTGATTTTTATTAGTAATATTTTATTTTTAATTTATTTTAGTTTTTGAATAGTTATAGCCATAATTTTTACCTTATTATTAATTATAATTCTAATCCTAATTATAATTCTTTTAGGATTATAAAAATTAGCAAGTGCCACATAGTGGCTAGTACTTGCCTTTATAGTATTGTAATTATTATTATTTTATTTGAAAAAAAAAGTGTTTTACTAATGTGAATAAAAATAAATGCAAGTTTTGTTAATTATAGTGTTTTACTATTGTTAATTAGTTCTTTGCATGACCTAACTCTAACCCTAACTCACACTCTAACGCTAACCCTAATCCTAACCTTAAGCCTAATCCTACCAATAAACTCTAAACCATTATCTTAATCCTAGACCTATCTCTAACCCTAACTATGGTCGTAACACTATCCATAACTATGGTTGTAACCTTAACCCTAACAATAAAGAATTGTAGAGTGACATTACAAAAAAAATTCTATGAATTAATATTGGGAATAAAATTTGAAATAAAGATATTAGATGAATAAATTTCCTTTATAGTACATTATAATTTTTTTTTTCTAGATTTGGAAAAAAGTAAATGTAATTTTTACTGATTTGAATAAAAATAAATGTAAGTTTTGTTAATTATAGTGTTTTGGTATTGTTAATTAGTTTTTTGTATGAACTAACTCTAACCCTAACTCACACCCTAACTCTAACTCTAACAATAAATTCTAAACCATTATCCTAATCCTATATCTATCTTTAACCCTAACTATGGTTGTAACACTATCCATAACTATGGTCGTAACCCGAACCCTAATAATAAAGAATTATAGAGTGATATTGCCAAAAAATCTATGAATTAATATTGGGAATAAGATTTGAAAAAAATATATTAGATGAATAAAATTTTGGAGTATTATATATATTAATCATATTTTAGTGATTTGTATTACTAATATTTTGTTTTTAATTTATTCTTATTTTTGAATAGTTCTAACCATAATTTTTACCTTATTCTTAATTCTAATCCTAATCCTAATTATAATTTTTTTAGGATTATAATAATTAATAATAATGGGATTATAATTATAATCATTTTAGTTATTTTAATTTTTATATATGTATGATTTGAAGATAATAAAATTTGAAAAATAAAGAAAGTGGCAATATCAAATAGTGTAAGATTTAATTTAAATTTTTATTTTAATTGTGTAAAATTAAATTCTTATGAAGAGTATCTTTGCATGATAATTTATGGATGTGCTTTAGTTTAAGTTTTATTTTATTATTTTAATAATGTGAATCCAAATCTTTGATTTTTGTGAGATTTTCTTTAATAAAAAATAACAATTACATACATTAAAAAATCATTCTTAAAAAATGTAAAAATAAGTAACATTATTTATTTTAGAAAGATTTAATGAAATGATTTTATAAAGAAAAAAATGAAAAAAAATTAAATTAAATTAAATGTTAAAAAAAGTTTACTAGATTTGCTACAAATTTATCTATAACACCCCAAAAATCTTAGCCAATTATGTTCAATAAAAATAATTTTTAAAGTTAAGTATTTAACATGTTCACTTTAAAAACACTAAATTATATTTGAGGAATATAAAATTCTAGTTTTTAATTGGTTCAAAACCAATTTATTAATAACTAATTAACAAAATGAGTTGAAATAATTGCAATAGTGTTATGCCTAAGGCCTAAGCAACACCTTCTTCCACAATATTCTTCATGACACCTTGCCTAAGGCCTTCTTCCCTCAATCTTTTGGAGCTTGGGCTCTTCAACAGCCTGTGAATCTGCAACACACTTAGTTTTCTCAATATTAATAAACATAACAAATTTCCACTGCCCAGATCTTTTGGGCTCTAATACGAATTGATGAAGTGAGTTTTCCCCTCTCACAAAAAAAACTTAACAATCTTAACTCACAATTACTTTTAGACAAACCATGTTTGCCTATCAATCTCAAACCATTATAAATTTTGCAATAACAGTAACCAACACATTCAGGTCTGTCATAAACAAAATTACATGACAATTCAATTATCCCAATAGACCTGAACAACTACTTCAATTTATTAAAAACTTCCTTTTTTAAAATCATATTTCCACTCTTTTTACAATACCCAACTTCCTTTGTCATTGGTATCATTCCTCTCACATCTCTCAGTTTATTACCTTCTCATTTTCTATTCTATGCTCATATTGTACCTCCTCATACATGCCTTGTATGTCTCACAAGATAATTGGCAAGTAAATCAACTCTTTTCATGTGTGTGTTGCCCCTATTGTTTTCTATCCATGGTGTTATTCCACCAAGCACAACAACTCCTTATCCACTCTCTATAGACTCCTACGTAGCTAAATTCCCAAACTATTTTTTCCACCCATTCCTCTTTATTCTAATCGGTTCCCTTTGTTAATGTACATGCACCTCTAGAAATTTCATTCACTCACTTTGATGTGCAACCTATACACTTCACCAAATCTGCATTTTTATTATTTGTATTCTTGGATTCTAATGACCCTTATACATAGTGTCCTCCTCCATATGGGTGTGGTTGTATAAAGCCTCTCCTCATGCCAACTTTGGTCTACAAAACTTTTAGCTTTCAAGCCTCCTTTGACTGCTTTCTAGTCTTCACCTCTCCCTACACACAATTACCAAAGGCTTGGCTTATCTTCTCTTCTCTGATACAACCATTCCCTCTTTCGACTGGCTATCACACCTTCACCAAGACGGGGCAATCTCTTTGTTTCATTTAATTCCAAGAATTGGTTTCAACTGCCTCAACCACCACATGCCAAGATTTTATTAAAAAAATAAATAAATAAGGCAAAATGAACACAAAAGTTCAAAAATCCTCCAAAACCAAAATTATTATGCAAAGGGTGATGCCCCTACATCAGAATCCCCATAGGACTAAAAGATCATATGCTCCTCCACATGGAGTCATCAATCAAACTTATAAATTAAATATTTCTATATCTTCAACATTACTAAACCAACACATTCACATTACAATATCACCAATATTTTCTACAACTGCACTTCCCATTTCATCTTCATAATCAACGTCCTCATTCAACATATTTTCCATCAACTCTTCCTCTATGGCTATCTACTGCAACAACAAATCATTTTCAGCTTCATCTTTTGTTTCACATTCCACTAAATTCATCACAAAATTTGCAAATATTGTTACATCTTATGCCTTCATCTCTGCAACAACTTCCTTATTATTGATTACAATCCTTTTTGAGGTTTCCCTCGCTGTCCTACACATCCCCATACCTTCAATCTTACTGCTCCATGCTCCATTATGTCCTACACATGCCCATAAATCATCTACACAGTTATAGTTTTTTAATTTTTCTTCAAGCTCTATCTCAACAACTTCTCCTTGATTTTGTTTGCCTTCTCCCATTTGGATCGCTACTATTACATCCTTAACTTATTTATTTTCTATTGCTCTCATTTTCATATCTATGCTTTTATGCTTCCCATCACATGCTTTCATGGTCTCCCTTCATTATTCAACACTTTTATCTAATTTCTCCTCTACATTCATGCCACACTTATATTTGTTCCTTTAGGTCTTTCCAATCTACCTTTGCTTTCCATCCTTATTTTTCTTGTATTTTCTCCTTCTCATCTCCTTTTCCTCCATAAGCTTCAATAATTCCATCTCCTGTTCATACATGTTATTATCGATATACATATCTTCATCATCTTCATCTTCTTCAACAATTCCATAAAAAAATTCAAGAGCGCCATTATCTAAACCATATTATTCAATCATACCTTTCACATTACATATATTCTCTTCAAACTTCCTCCAATCTACTCTAGGAAGTATATCAAACTACCTCTTCTTTGGTATTCCATTTTCCAACACTTTATTTTCTTCGTCCTCATTTACATCTTCAGTTTTCTTTTCCTTAGATTCTTCTACATGTTATGGGACTTTCTTATTCATATCCCCTATTCTCGATCATTGTCTCCTTGTCATTATGCTTTGCAACATCACAATCTCTTGTTGCTACATGCTTCACAACCCACACTTTACTTCTCAGATTATTGGATTGTTGTCCCTTTATTGTTGCACTTATTTTGCTTAATCCATGCTCTGGTTTCAGCCTCAAATTATCTTCTCTAGGTCTCCTTGCTTGTCAAATCATCCTAAATTCTATTTTCCACTTATTCCTCAACACATATTCCCCACTTTGCACCTTGTTAGTAAAAAAATTTCCAAAATAACCTTCTTTTTTGCATTTTAATTGTTTCCTCTCAACAATTTGTTTCCTTCGCCAACTTGGAATTATATACCTATGATTTATCAATTTCCTTCTCCCCTTATTCACTTGTTGATCCACATTCATTCTTCTACTTGAAGGTTCAAAACTAACATTTTTATTTTCACTTGCATAATCAAAATCAGCATTATGAATTTCTTTTACCTATTGTCCCAAATTGTTTCGACCATTGGATTCCTTGTTTTCCCCCTTTTCCTCTTTGTAGAAAAATTGTTCTGCATCTGCAACATCCTCTAATGCATCCTGAAACTCTGGGGTTTCTTCCTCATTTTCATTCTTATACCATAAATCTTCAGCATCAACCTTTTCTTCATCTTCGAGTACTTTGCAATGTACTTTTGTTGTCAATTGTGGTTTCATGCCTTCTTGGAAAAATCCTCCAACTTGTTTCCTTTCTTCATCAACATACCTCTCTATGGATATTCTTCTCGCCCCTTCTCTTTTCAACTCCAAGGCCTTGCTCTTGACCTTCTCCACAAGATTTATCATACTTTCATACACATGCTCACATAGAACATTAGTAAATAAAGCAAGAGACCAAAATGTCTCTATGAGTGCCTCCTTCATGAACACTCTCCTCTCTTCATTAAATTCCTTCTCAAGTATTTCCTATTGCACTTCATCTTCTTTCTCTCTTTCTTTCTTATTTCTTCCTATGTTCTCTTCAATGAGAACTTCCTTCACCTCCTTTGGTGTTTGTTGCTCACTGGACAACTCTATGTTGTCCCACCCTCTGTGGGTCCTTTGTTCTCTTCTCAAAACATTCATCCTCTAAATTTTTCTCCTTTCCATGATCATCTTCACAAGCCACTTTACTTTCTTTTCCATGGGCCAACACCAAAAATATTCCTAGCTTTCTTCTTCAAGCCATTGTTGCATTGCAATCTTGCACTTTTCTAAATATTTTCTCAATTCTACCATCTCTGTCTCAAAATTTGTATTTTGTCTTGCCTTCTTGGCTTTCATTCAGTCCTTCTCTCCAAGATTTTCTTTCTTATTTATCTTCATGCTTCCTTTCTAAATTTTTTGCTGCATTTTTATATCCTTTACCTTTTCCATAATCTTCTTCATGACACCTTGCCTAAGGCCTTCTTCCCTCAGTCTTTTGGAACCTGGGATCTTCAATAGCCTATCAATCTACAACACACTTAATTTTCCCAATATTAATAAACATAAACAATTTCCACTACTAGATATTTTGGGCTCTAATAGTAAATTGATGAAGAGAGTCTTCCCCTCTCACAAAAAAACTCAACAATCTTAATTCACAATTACTTACAGACAAACCCTCTTTTCCTATCAATCTCAAACCATTATAAAAGTTGAAATAATAGTAACCAACACATTCGAGTCTTTCATAAACTCAATTACATGGCAATTCAATTATCCCAGCAAACATGAACAACTACTTCAATTTATTAAAAACTTCCAATTTAAAATCATATTTCCACTCTTTTTACAATACCCAACTTCCTATGTCATTGGTATCATTCCTCTCACACCCCTCAGTTTCTTACCTTCTCATTTTCTATTCTATGTGCATACGGTACCTCCTCATATGCACCTTGTATTTCTCACAAGACAATTGGCAAGTAAATCAACTCTTTTCATACATGTGTGTTTCCCTATTGTTTTCTATCCATGGTGTTATTCCACTAGGTGCAACAACTCTGTATCCACTCTCTATAGACTCTTGTTTAGCTACATTCCCAAAATATTTCTACTACCCCTTCCTCTTTATTCTAATCGGTTCCCTTTGTTAATGTACATGCGCCTCCAAAAAATCCATTCACTCACTTTGATGCGTGCCATATACACTTCATCAGATCTGCATTTTTATTATTTTTATTCTTGGATTCCAATGATCCTTATATAGATTTTCCTCCTCCATATGGGCATGGGTGTACAAATCCTCTCCTCGTGCCAACTTCAATCTATAAAACTTTTATCTTTGAAGCCTCCTTTTACTGCTTTCTAGTCTTCACCTCTCCCTACACATATTTACCAAAGGCTTGGCTTGTCTTCTCTAATACAACCATTCCCTCTTCTGACTAGCCACCACACCTTCACCAAGATGGGGTGATCTTTTTGTTTCCATTCCAAGAATAGGTTTCAACTACTTGAACCGCCACATGCCAAGATTTTATTCAAAAACAAAACAAAATCAAGGAAAAGCGAACACAAAAGTTCAAAAATTCTCCAAAACCAAAATCAGTCTGCAAGGTTGATGCCCCTGCATCGTGCATACACACACACCTTGTTTCCCTCTCCTTATCTATAGATTTATCTCTATCTCTATCTCTCCATATTTAAATTTTTACATATCTCCCATCTTTTTCTTGTTATCTATCCATCTCTCTCTACCCCTCTATCTTTCCCTCTCTCTACCCCTCTCTACATATCACTTGTTATCTCTATCTTTATATTTATATATCTCCCTATCTCATTCTCTCCCTCTATCCCCCTCTCTATCTATTTATCTCTTCCATCTTTATCTTTATATTTCTATCTCTCCCTATCTCATACAACCATTCCCTCTTCTGACTGGCCACCACACCTTCAACAAGATGGGGTGATCTTTTTGTTTCCATTCCAAGAATAGGTTTCAACTGCTTGAACTACCACATGCCAAGATTTTATTAAAAAACAAAACAAAATTAAGGAAAAACGAACACAAAAGCTCAAAAATTCTCCAAAACCAAAATCAGTTTGCAAGGGTGATGCCCCTGCATCATGCATACACACACACACCTTGTTTCCCTCTCCTTATCTATAGCTTTATCTCTATCTCTATCTCTCCATATTTAAATTTTTACATATCTCCCATCTTTGTCTTGTTATCTATCCATCTCTCTCTACCCCTCTATCTTTCCCTCTCTATATATCACTTGTTATCTCTATCTTTATATTTCTATATGTCCCTATCTCATTCTCTCCCTCTATCCCCCTCTCTATCTATTTATCTCTTCCATCTCTTATCTTTATATTTCTCTCTCCCTATCTCATTCTCTCCCTCTCTCCCCCTCTTTATATATTTATCTCTTCCATCTCTATCTTTCCTTTTGTGCTCTCTATTTATCTATTTCTCTCCTTCACTCCCCATCACTCTCCTCCATCTCCATATTCATCCCCATCCCCATCTCTTCCTCTCAATCTCTTTCTCTTTACCTCTCTATTTTTTTCTCTCTTCCCCCTAATCTCTCTCTCTTTCTATCCCTGTATATACCTCTCTCTCCCTCTCTCCCTATTGAGAGCATAACATAAGTTTATTGGTAATGGTGCACAATTACCTTCCTAATTCAGAGGATTTATTTTAGTTGTGTTTGAATCCCTGTAAGTAATGCATATTTTATTTGAAGCTATTACTTCTCTATTGAGACCTTTGTTGCACAAACAACATCATTTTCTAAATAGCCTACTGATTGATATCATGTATACTACACAAATTTATGTAAAATATAAACCAAAATATTCCTTCCACACTTCTTCAATGTACCCATTACACACCAAAGTGCAATTGCTAGTTAATTTTTACTTAATAGAAAACAAAATTATTTTTAAATATGAAGACATCAAAATTTTAAAATATTTATTTAGCACATAGGCTACATATAGTGTGAGATTGGAGCCTAAACAATTCTCACACCTGCAAACCACTCTTGAGTCATCAGAAAAAAATTCATTTGTCATTAAATTGCAAATCATCTAACTTAAGCTATCGTTAAATGGTAAAAGATAAATAAATATTCATTTGCAAATTGGATGAAAATTTCTATTTCTATTTGTAGTGCATTTTTCCAATTTGATGACAACTTTCTTCTCGCACACATTGTTTTAATTTTTAAATCTTAATTAAAATATTTTAAAATCAACTAATATATTTAAATCAATAATATGTTTAAATCTAAATTCAAATATTTTAAAATCCGATGATATGTTTTAAATCTTAACTTGATGCCAACTTTCATTTTCCACTTGTATTGTTTTAAGTTTTAAATCTTAATTCAGATATTTTAAAATCAAATAATATGTTTAAATCTTAATTAAAATATTCTAAAATCAGATAATATGTTTTAAATCTTAACTTGATGGCAACTTCATTTTTCTACTTGCATTTTTTTATGTTTTAAATCTTCATTCAACTATTTGAAAATCAAATAATTATTATAAATATGGTTGAAAATTAAAGAATAAATATACTTGAATTTGGTAATTACTCTATAAAAGAATTCTCGGACACCACAAAATTCATCTTGTGCAATCTGGTATTTCTTTTCACAAAGTAGATCTAATTGTTAATATTTTTTTATTAAATTTCTTTACTACAATTCTTTCAAAATAAACAATTAGTAATATCAAAAATTATAATAAATATTCTTTTTTGCATAGTAATATCAAATTTTCAACTTGTTCTATTGTTTTATATTATGTGTTGTGCAAGAATAATTGTGGCTTTATATTATTGCTCTATCTTTATTAGAATAAATGATAATAAAATATTAATAAAATATGACCAATACAAATTGTAGGACCAAAAGTAACACACTACGGAGAACTTGCAAAAAAAGACATGTTGAAGAAGACGATTATCAACAATATGTTTACAATTTTAATTATGATTATTTTAATGGCTTTTGATGAATCTATCTTCTATCAATGTTATTTTCTTTATATCATCATTTTGTTCCCTAACACATGAGTTGTACATAAAATATTTTGGATGTTCTTTCCATAGGCTTGAAATTCTGGTTTCTACCTACACCACAATTAGTTTATCAATTAATTTCAAGTTTTGAGAACAAGCAGCTATTCTTTTCTTATGTGAATTGATAGGGATAATTTATTATAAAAAAAATTCCACCTTATTCAAAATTTGACATTTCGAATAAATAGGTTATTATGCTATGACCAACCTGTAGTGATGACTTATGATATTTTTTCATTTTTGAAATAAATTTACTGTTTGTAATTGTAAATGGGGGATTATTGTCCTAAAAAATTTAAGATAAAGTCTCATACTATGAACAAATTTACCATTGATCTAACGATCTTTTTCTTTATGTAATTTTTGGGTTCTTTCTCAAAGTTGTGGACAAAAAAATTGGTTCAATTGTAATTGTTATAAAATCTAGGTAAGGTCATATAAATCTAGCCATTCTGATTACAATCAAATGGGTTCATGGACAACAAAATTGTTACAATTGTAATTGTTAGGAAAGTATCATATAATTTGTTATAAGCACATATGCATTACCAAAATTGTGTATATTTTACAATCAATCTTGTATATATTTCAAACTAGACTACAATATTGTGCTTACTTATTAGCAATCACTTTCATTTTTTCTACAATTTGTGCCTTATATATAAAAGTAACAATGCATTTATTATGTAGTTTCGTTAACTTCTTCATTGATTTTATAAGTCAAAGAAGAAAATATTAAATTTGCATTGATCTTTTCTCACCTCAAATATGATCAAGCAAGCAAGGATAATCAATAGGGAACGTATGAATTATAGCTCCAAATGTATATGTTTGTAATGCCATAAATTTAACACTCACAAAATAGTTAAGGACAAAACACAAATTCCAAATTTCATTCACTTACGCCTGCAAAACTCTTAAATTTTTCAACCAAATAAGGCACTACAAGAAGGCATACAACTTTTCACCAGCCATAAACTATAATTCTTTTAGTTAGATAACTAAATTTCTTAGACCGTCATGGTCAAGTTGAGAGGAGACATTGAATCCACATCTCCGAGGTATACTTAAATAGTTCAACCAATCCCAAAATGAATTTGAAACATTCTATAAGTCACATGCCAACCATAACATATATATATAACAGTAATAATCATAAGAATTATAAGAGAACAAATCCTAGGGGCCAGACCTACTCCTCGGGGGCTCGTCTCAGATGGCCTTGCCTATGTATATAATTCGCAGAGGCACCGTAGTTCTTCAACTGGGCTTCATCCATCTCCCACATCGTTGGATAACAAAATAATATAATCACTAGGTTAAAAAAAATAGCTTAACATCAACACTGACATGTGCTAACTCAATCCTCTACTCAAATTCATCCTAAACCTCTATACTATTAATCATAAACTATAAGAGTGGGTACGCAACCCTTTCTAGGGCCCAATACCCCAGACAGTTCCACAGTCGGCTGCCACCCACTTAGGTGAAGCCCGAGATCTAAGACCCGGGTAAGGATATACTAGGGAATACACTCCAAGGATATTTCCTTTGAGTTTGTAAAGAAATGAAATATTCCAAATTTACTTAAATTGCATCTTCAATTTATAGTTCCAAATGGTTTCTACCTTTTCATATTGGGTGTCAATGCACAAGACCTAAGAGATTCTCTTTTAATAAATCCCTTTCAAGTAATCTGATCTAATAATTATTTATCAATCATCTATAATTAGTAATATGGACTTGATCACTTAGACATGGATATATATATATATATATATATGTATGTATTAAAACAATTTCTTATAATCATAGCTATTCAACTGAAATACATAAGATACCACAATATTTGATAAACTTTCCAATGCCAGAGAGTGATAACAACTCAAGATACTAATATATGGATATCAACATAATTCTATGTTTCAACTACTTACTAGGTAAATGGTAACAACTTAATAGCCATACAAATGTTAACCAAAACTAAAACTCAATCTTTAACTATGGCTAACTTGATAATTATATAAAATGATAACCATGTCATACAAATGATTATCAAAAGGATAACTACACCATCCAAATAATAACATATCTTACTAATAACTATGAAAACAATTGCTATAATATGCAATGCTAATAACTTGATCACTAAGAATTAAAACTAATAGATAATGAATCAACAACTATTCATTCAAAATGAATATGAAATCAAGATCTAGTCCATAAAATAAATAAATAAATAACAACTAATGATTTTTGCATTCAATAGTAAACGATTTGGTAACCAAAGAAAACAAAAAGTGAAAACCACCTAGTTATGTTGCAATAATGGAAAAAAATATGGTAGTCGCATGCTCTCCTAAACTTAGAAATGGTTAAAATCATGATTTATCATCATGATATTGTTATTAAGAACTGAGGATCAATTTATTTTTAGATAGGTCTTAGATGTCATTTAAAACATTATATACTCACAAAAGTTTCATTTAGACTTAGAAAAGGAAACATACAATAAATGAGGTTGGTAGAATAGTTAGTTATGTTAGATGGTAGGTTTAGATAGATTCGAAGGAGATAGTTGCAGCTATAGGATTACTTTCTTTAATTGCGATAATTCATCATATTGTTTACTACTCTCATTTACTAATTGTTTTCCATTTTATATTTCCTAATTATTTTCTTCTTACACTTCATTCTTTATTATTCATTTTGCATCTCTCATTAATTCATATCTCTTCAACAATCATATTCATACTCCCATCCATTTCATTAAAATCTAAATACAAACTAAATATGATACTCGGGTAGTTAGAATTAAAATCTTAGGTGGGGTGCAACACTGAATTTTCTAGAGACAATATATGCTATCATAAGCTTCTTAGGGTAAATTAAAATGTACAAAGACATCGTAGAACTAGCACACCTTCCTTGGGAGATGGGAGATAACCTTCCAAGGTATTTGTACACAAAACGATCAAAGGCCACAATGACAATTTTATGATGATCACTCCATATGCTTATATCTACATTGGATGCCTTAGGTAAGGTTTAAGCAATCCCCGCATGAGCTATCTTAGCTGGTGTACACATAGGGTTCACACTACATAAAAACTATTTTCAAAATGATTCGCCAAAAGAAACAACTGCCCTATAAGATCCCTTCAAGCACAGTATAAGGGGTTTTAAATAAGAAATCATTCATATTTAGAGAGTGTGTGAACAAATGCAATAATAGATTAGCCATATACCTGAAGAACAATATACTCTTAACTGATTCAAATGTGATACGAATAGAAGCAATTCAAAGCATGATAGAGTTCAATTATCAAAATGAGCTATCGACTAGCGAGAGAATTCGAGAATCAAGAACAATGAGGTCTAATGCTTGAACTGAAGTTGCAAGATTAATTATAAAAAGGTCAGACGTATGATGTCCTCATTCATTGCTTAGAGTTGATTATTCTTAACAAAAATCGCGAATAGAAGAGGCACATGACCTGTCTAACAAAATGCCTAAAAGAAACGTATTTTCATGGAATGCCCATATTATAGAATATAGATAAAATGGATTTGTTGAAAGGACTTTAGAACCTTCAAGAAAATGCAATTAACAGGTGTAAGGCCAAATTTCATAACCTTGCCAACATCAAAGATGCCTGTGCCGAAGTGGGACTTTTGGAAGAGGGAATAGACATCCATCGAAGCATAAAGAATAGAAGAATTTTATTAGATGTTATAATTGCAATTGCTCTGGTAGACATGTATGCAGAATGTGGACGCACTGACAAAGCACATGAACTGCTTAGCAGAATGCCTCAAAGAAATGTGGCTGCTGGAATGCAATGATTGCAAGATATGCACAAAATGGATTTATTGAAGAGGATTTAAAACTTTCGAGCAAGTGAGACAGCAGGAGTAAAAGCAAATTCCACAACCTTTTCCAGCATCCTCTATGCCTGCGCCAAAATGAGAGCTCCTTTTGTTTTGCTTTTTTTTTTTAAATTTTAAAACAGGGTATGAGGCTATAACACAGAATATGCTGGTAGACATGTATGAAAATTTGAAGCAGAAAAATAAAACATAACTATTCAGATAAGACAACCGTTTAACATATTTGTGCAAGTTCAGCAACCTAAGCTAAACAATTACATGGCGTATGTGCAGACTCATACTCTTCCAGTGTATAAAAGCTTATGCTTATTCTGGGCACTCAATTAGAGACACCATACGATTATTACCCATGGACAATTCTGCCATTCAACACAGAGACTTATAAAGGAATTCAAACTCACTAGAACTAGAGATACATGAGCTTGCTCTGAGATGGAGTGTTGTGAAAAACTAACAAAATACATGTAAAAGAATCTAAGGAAGAAATCGGTAAGCTTTGGCAAGTAATCTTTGATAGGAATTTCCTTCTACAAACATAATCTATAGCACTACATCAGATTTTAGTTTGAATCCTAAGAACATCTGTACTCACAATATTAATGAAATAAGGAACCTTTCATTTCAGTTATAAATATTGAACATACCATGAAGGAGGGAGAAAAAGGCTTTTCAATTTCACACCTCCATCATCACGTGCCTGGAAGATTCAAACTCTTCCACCTCATAAAAACCAAGTGGATACTCTCTAACGCCATTCCAAATTAAAAATCCACCTCCCCCAAAATGACAATCCCTCTGTTCTTTCTTTCCTCTTTTTTTTAAAAATTCTCGAAGCGTAATATCTCCTGTGCAGCAACCATACACAATAAAACTCCTTCAATTTTGCCAACCTTCCATTAATTCTCTTGGCTCTTAGACCTCTCCAAGGGTCATCCCTGTCACGCTTACCAAAACTCTCATTTCAATGGCTTCCATCCCCACCCAAATACTATTGTTCTTGATATTAACATTCTCCCTATACCTCATAAATGGTGCAGGGTCAATGAACTGTAATTCGGCGTGAGGAGGAGGAGGTGGTAATTAATTCTACAACTACTCACTGACCATAATAAATAAACCTCCCATCACGCATTAAGCATTATAATGGAACAACTAAAAGATGTAGTCTCATATGCGTGGTTTACACGCATCACACATGTGGAGGCTATGAGTACTAAAGGCACCTATGCTGACAACTTAATCTGCCCAGAATTTTATTCTTTAATCGTAGATATGAGTGCACAATGGAGAATATATTATGACAAGCTAGAATTCAATTCCCTAAATTCTGAATGATTAAACAACTTGTAAATATTGACTTGAATTTAATTTCAAGCATTTAATTCTTATCTAAGTCCATCATAGAGGATGATTATTAAGTGTTTAGATTGATTATCCCTCATCTAAACGCAACCCCCAACCTTAACATATCATGCATATTTGAATCTTCTAATGAATAAAATCAAGAACATAACTGCTACAATATTGTAATAATTATTACAAATTTTATGATAGTAACATCTTGCAAAACACTATTCTTATGATCATTAAATCGAGTGGATGATAGTTAACATGATCATAATATTACTATCAGTTTAAATTAATAAGAGTAGCTTCCTATTTTATTAAGAATATTACTTTTACAATAGTAATTTTGAACTTATATCCAAATTATACTAACCATTTAGTGTAATTTTGTCTCAATCTCTATCAAGGTTAAATAGCGTAGTGACAATTTTATTGCCCTTATTATATTCTATTAATTTCTTAACTCACTATATAAAATAATTTCTCACATCACTACTAAATATAAAATAAGGCTAACATTATTACCAAATACTAATCTCAAATGACATTTCAAACTACAACAAACTTATAAATATTAACTAAGAATATAATAACGTAGATCACAATTAGTTCACAATGGTAACTCCAAATGACATCACTGAAGAGCATTACTTATACTCTACATCTCGCAAATAACTAAATTGCCTTAACCATAATTCATTTAGGGTACTTTTACAGGCTACTAAAAGATCCTTAGTTTACCTCAAAGAGAATTGATCAAGTGGCTAAATTATTGGGTGGTAAATGCTTAAATTTAGATTAAATAGAAGTGGAAATTTATTCATTTATTATTCATGTTGTTATAGCCAAGATTATTGTGTTAATTAAATATTAGTGACACTACCAATGAAGATTTAGTCACATACCGTAATATTCACATGAGGATCTATCTAGTTTTCTCTTAGAACCAAATGACTACAAGTACAAAGGAACTCAAACACTATCAGATGCTCCATCATCCATCTGGTGCACTCTTAGTCCATGTAGCAGAATAGCATAGGTTTAGAATAAAAAGGGGTTGTAACCCTAATATAAAGCGAGAGACCTTACATTCTCCCCCCCTTACATAGACTTCCTCCTAGAAGTCTGTTGGGGTTAGAACTTGTCAACATTATAACAACACACAATAAATTGATTAGCCATACTACTAATTATATTTCCATGATTAAGGCAATGAAAATAAATAAATTAGGAACATGCATTTTTGTTTCATATTGGACCAAAGAAAGATTTACACAAATTCACACAACTTTCTACAACATCATAAATCATAGAGCAACAATCGCAATGATCAACAATTGCTCCAAAAAAAAGCCAGAGGGAAGCCCACAAAGTGTAAACACTTGCAACTAACCATAGCAACTATACAAGTTATAAATATACAATAACTATTTTCACAGAGTTGACAACAAAAGTAAACTAAAAAAAAAGACACATAGGAGACATTACTTTCATGAATTCAACATCCAATCATTAAAAGTAGAATTTTTATCCATATGTTCACAATATATAAACAAAATAGATGATTAACAATCACTCATGCAGCCATAAATTGTTACCCATGCAACCATCTTCCACTAAGTTACAGTAGTATATCAACAAATAAGCATCCTTTAATACCTCTCTCAAAATCCTAATTTCCATGAACAACACTCATGTTGTTAGAAAATGCCTTTTCTCAAATATCCCCAAACATGACTCAAGAGTTATCAACTTCACATTTTTGTCCAAATATGTTATTAAGAGAACATTTTACCTTATAATCATGGCACTCATACCATGTCTCAAAGAATATTAACTATGCATCATTTGTTACTTCCACACATAGTTCACAGGTATGCCACATCACATTTACTTGCAATTTCACATGTACACAAAACAATAGTAATGATGCTCTTCCCAATTGGGTTTGCTTGTCCTCATACAAAGGATGCTCTTCCCAATCGGTGCGCTTATCCTCATACAGTCACATAATTTACAACATAAGGCTCACACAATGGGGTTTACAAGGATGGATATTCCTGGATACCATAGCAAATCAAGAAGATGAGCTCAAGGCCCCTCTCTAAGGACTCCTCCATATAGATAAAAACAATCATAGAACGAGGGGAAGAATGGATCAATGATCATCCCATACTGGTCCCATTTACAACCCCTTTCAAAAATAATTCCCCAACGCATCTACTCCCCTATACGACCTGCCAGGGAACCCCTTGGGATATGGCAGTTTACAAATTTCACATTACACCACACATGCCAGCAATTTGCAACCAAGGAGAAAGCCTCAAACCGAGTAACATAGGATCATAAACCAAGATTTCAATAAAGAAAAATCCCAAAAAGGAACTATAAATTCAAGGGAGGAGCAAAATAAAGATCAATTGTAGCTACATTGCAACATTTCAATCTTAATTCAAAAATGAAATTTAAACGAGTCCTTGAGGCAAATCGGACTATAACAACCGTCAAATGGTTAAATACCCTTATAAAATAACTATAAAATATTGCATTGTTGGTGCATAATAAAATAAAACATCAATTAAAAGTTACCAATAATTCATATTCAAACAATAAAATTTGCACATCACAAGCACCATGTGACTTGACAAGCCACCTAAGGGGAGGAGGGGAATGGTGGTTCTCTAACCACATAAGTATATAGCATGCAATAACTAGTGGTCCCTGACCACATAAATATGAAAAACTGGTGGTCCCTGACCACATAAATATGAATAACTGGTGGTCCTTGACCACATATATATACGAATCACTGGTGGTCCCTAACCACATGAATATGAATAGTTGGTGGTCCTCGACCACATAAATATGAATCACTGGTGGTCCATGTAATTCCATCCTTTACCCATGGGTTATAACATCAAGGAATAGGTTTGCACTATGAACCAACAAGTGTGGTTCTCACATGTGAGGGAGTAGGCCATAGTCAACATCCATGGGAGGATTACAACGACTCGACATAGATCCTTTATCAAGATTAGGGACAACGCCCTGAGCATGTAATTTCCTAATGGGAGAACATGTGCCTCTCAACCCATGTTTACACTAGCTAGCATCACACTCTCATAAGGAGAGAACCAAACACTAGAGGTACACATTTAACATACAATATGATCCCACAATAGTGGTTTACAATTTCTGGCCAAACTGGACACAAAAATTATTATTTTTAACTAAATCTTCACATTCAGGCACCTATAGCGGCTAAACCGTAAGGAATTTGAAGATGATGCAAACTAGAGTCTCATCACATTTTGTCTGTAGATTCTATAAATATTTTTTTCATTTTTTTTGGAATAAGATTGCACTTCTTTTTCCATCTCCCACGAAAACTAGTTTTTTTCAGAAAACAACATTTTTAAAAAGTGAAGCTCACCATATACAACATAATTTTTTTTGTATGAAGGATAAAATTATAATTTTTTTAAATTTAGATTTTTAACTATGATATCTAGCACTTTCATTTGGTCTCATAATTTTTTATTGAATATTTTTTCCTTAATAGAGTTTCAAAGACAAACCAATTGCAATTCAGACATAGGTGGACTGTATACAACATAACTTTTTTGTATGTATCAAAATTCAATTTTATTTTTTTTAATGGATCAAGGACATCAATACACAGCACAAAAATAATTTTTAAAAAATAATTTTGATAATTTTCTATTTTTCCACATGTGCAAAACAAAGAGCTTGATTTTCGGTGAAAAACCTATGTTTAATAAAACTAAAAAAGCACATACACAATAAAACCAAAAAATATTAAAATTATATTCATGGGATGGATCATTTAGAGGAATACCATAATCATTTAAAATAATTTTTAAATTAATTCATTTGATCCCCCAAAAGGTTAATCAAAAGTGAATTTTTATCAGCATTTTGATAGGTGTAAAGGAGACTCATTTATAGGTATGGTTTAAAAATAGTGAGGTTCTATCCAAGGGGGTTTGATCTAAGGTGGTTTGATCAAACCCTCTTCAATTGGAATCCTTAAAATGGAACTTTTAAAGGCTTAAATCATTATTTTTTTAAAAATATGCGATTTCAGCAAAAATCAGTTCCTATTAGAGATTGTAAACCAGCTTTGTGGGATCACCCAACAAGACTAACATAAGGGAATACATCACATAAATACACATCCACACATTTCATGCTTACTCCACTTCACAACAAATCAACTACACAAGATAATCATAAAGGGTACACATAGGGAATCGTACTAGATGTCCACCACCCTTATCCCAAGTTGGATAGCCTGTATCTCATACTTGGGGCACAACACATATACTAGTTTTCACATTACAAACCACACTAACTATCAAGAATCTTATCATTTCATTCCATATGATTCAAGGATGCACAACATACACTTACTCTTAGGACTTGGTCTATCCACAAAATTTTTCTTAGTACACAAGAAAAGAACCCTTATGGGGTATTCACATGTCCACAAAGAAAACAAAATTGACTTTACTTCCAACTTTCATCTTTTAAAGAAACAAACCATTTTCTTATACATATTTAAACTGCAAAATATTATATTATATCATTGACATACACAACCACTATAAGACATCTTCTTAAACGAGGCTACCCAATACTCACACATGATGAGGTAAGCATAGTCCAATTTATTAGTTCCACAAGCATAACATTCTTTTCACTAAAAAAATTTACTTAGCCATGCAGTTAGTATTTGTATCACTAAATAGAATATAATGAGTTAACATTTATACTATTTTCTATCAATGCTAATGCAATTGGGAACCTAAGTTTCATCAATGTAAGGCTACTATAATGCGCATGATATTTTACTTTTCAGGCCTACCATGTAGTGAAAGAAGAGCTTATATTTGAAATTTAACAATGCAAGGTTTATTACTGCATTCTTTTCTTTACCATCATTATTATTTATTTACCATGCATATTATTTGACTATTCCCTTTTACTTCAATATTAATTGATTCCATGATACATCATAAGGTAATTATACAGTTTTGGGATAGAGGTATTTTACCTAATCAAACATATTTCAAGATAGCTTTATACCAAAACACACATTCAATTAAATTCAAGGCAACATGCACTATTCAAAGGCACTTCATTTGTCCACACACAAGGAAAGAATTTACATTTTTAAATCACTCTCAGATACATAAACAAAGAGCTCATAACCCAATCCTAGTTAAACCACTATTCTTCTATCAAATTCTAGGGAACACAATATATGATTCTTGTAGGAGTTGAAAAATACAACACCACAAACCCCGAAGATCACCTACATGCAAATAACCTGTCACAAAAGAAGAGATGGAGACAAACAAGCAAGGGTTCTCTGAAAATTGAAAATGTATATATCAGAGAGAATGAGAGAATGAATTGATATGAAATACAATGGGATCAATTCTTATAAAAAGGAGATTATGCAAACCTTAATAAAACCCTAATAGAAGCCCTAATAGAAAAACATTTAATAATTAATATAATTATTAAATGTCACTTTATGCAAACTAACGTGAAATCTTAAGAAGGGAATAAAGGTAACTTAATCAACATAATTAAGTTAAGACCTTTACTCCAACACCCCCCCTTAAGATGAGCAACAATGCAGCTACAAACAAATGCAAAAAAGCTTGAAGGTAACTACAATGCAAGAAGACAAACATGGGTCTCGGCAACTAGGCCAGATCAGGTACCCAAATACAACCAAATCTCTATAAAATGGAGAAATAGAAAAAACCTCATGGGAAAAACCTCTACTCCAAAAAGAGATGCAGAAGGCCAAAAAAAAGAACATCATTGAAGCAGAAGAAGCTGCAAACAACTGTCGAAAGATGACTGCTATGGTGCTTGTAGACACTGAAAAATGTCCGAAAGTCTACAAACAACATTTTTCCTTAGTCATCATTCTCTAATAACTAAATAATTTTAATTATTTAATTATTCTTGATCATATTCCTTTATTAATTAAATGATTTTTTAATTATTTAATTAATTCACTTTCTAATATTTATTCTATCCTGATCAATTGAAATAAATTAATTGCGTCACTAATACCCCTTTCTTCAATAATTAAATAAATCATTATTTATTTAATTATTTATCTTTTATCACATGTTTATAGTCAGATAATAATAATTATTTGGCCTTTTACTCTTCTATAATTAAATAATTGACGAAATTATTTAATTATGTGTCATTCTTCTCCTTTAAATAATTGATCCAAATGAATTATCCATATTCAATTTATGTTTCTTCCTTTAATTAAATTTATGAATTTAATTAAATCTCCTTTTTCATTTCCTCCAAATAAATAATTTATTTGCCACTTGTCATCCTCTTCCATTTTCGAATAAATAATTTAAAATAAATTATTTATCCCTCTATTTTGGTCAAAGATCCCCTATCATTATTTCATGTCATAGTCTGCATGTCTTGCATGTTTGTCATAGCCGTCGACGTTATATCTTTTCCATGCATGTCATATTCTGGTTGCATCAATTCTCAACCGTAGATCTTGGCATCTTTCTAGAAACTCGATTTTGGCCATTCATTTTGTAACTTCCCTCTCATGAATCCTCATCCGTTGATCTTAGAATCTTTCTGGAAGATCAATCTCATCTATCCATTCGAATGGTTGTCTATAAAAGAAACCCTTCCCCTCCATTTTCAATTTAACAATCATTATCTCCAACTTTCTTACTTACTATTTGCAGGTATTTGCACAACTTCATCAACAAATCTGAGGGCAATATTGGCATAAGAAGAAATAAGAGAGACAAGAGAAAGAATCAACTTCAAAGGGGAGTGTTTTATTTTATTTGCTTTCATTTTGATTGCTCTCTTTGTTTGTATTCTCTTGTTTAGATTGGGATAATAGTTGAGAAGTGTTGGCTGTCACTTTATCTAAATCTATTTGATTTTCCCCATCTTACATTGGTGAACCTGACGTGAATTGCATAATATTGCAAAAAATCATTTGTTTTCTTGTTTGTTTGGTTGTTTTGTAGGCTACAGCCAAGAATTCATACGAAATCCCGTCATCTTCTTTTGAGCACAGAAAAATAGGCACATAAATTCTTTAAAAATGATCATCTGGGTTTTGTAGCCCTCATTTTAAGCTTTTTGAAACTTCAAATGGTTTAAAATTTCGTTAAGATTTGAGAAAGTTATGACTATTTTAGTATTTGTTGTTTTTTTTAGTTTAGCTGTTAAAACCCGCGTTTTCTTTTGCCTATAACATTTTTTCATGTAGAATCTTGGAAAAATAATTTCTGGGTTTTGAAGGTTTGAGTTTTAGCTTTCCATGGATATTAACCAATTGAAATTTTGTTAAGTTTTGAGAAAGTTATGATTATTTTCATTCGTTGGTGTCATTTTCTTCTGAGTTACTAATCTCTTGTTTTTAGCATGTGGCACAGCTTGGAGGGAGTCTAAAAAAAATTGTTTCTTTAGAAACAAAAATCGAGCTTTTCATTTCTTTAAGCAGAATTAATTTTATTTGTTTTTAACAACTACAACAAATTGCATGCACACTCATTGGTTAAAATGAACATGCATTTCATTTCATGGGATTAAAATGAACACAAATTGCATGCACACTAATGGGTTAAAATGAACATGCATTTCATGTCATTGGTTTAAAATGAACTTTGTTTATTTCACATCAAGTTAAATTTTTAAAATGAACAAAGTGTCTTGTGTGTCCTCCTCACATTATCATTTGGTAATTAAAATGTATAAGTGTCTTCAATTTTGTGTTACTCTTTGATGCAATAATCGAAGTATCCTCTCCCCTTGCGCATTTATGCGATCCTGGGTGTAAGAGAAATGGTTATTGCCTCTAAAACTTAGGCCTTCCTTGGTGGGAAAAAGTACTCACCCCAAGACGACTCAGACCGGCAATGGAGCTCTTTGGCCGAGCTACCCTCGACCGGTATATAAATGTGAATCCTAAGGGAAAACCTAAAATTACGAGTGCGGATGTGTCATACGGATCAAGTAGTACTCCCCAAAACCCTGTTGAGCGTAACCTCTTTAGGTTGGAGTGCCTCCTAAACGGAGCTTAATCTTGTGCCCCATGTATGGCCACTCGAATGGGGGTCCCGAACTAAAAACCTTTGTGTAGTTGTCAAAATCCTTCTATTTGCTAGCGCAACAACGGTCGTTGTGAAGGCATCCACATTCTCGCAGTTCTTAGTAGAGGTGATCAACCTATCATGGGAGTTTTATGGGGGTTGGAAGCTTGGTTGGCCTGAGAAGTGAGTGCAATGTAAGGGGGAGCCCGTGCAACCAAGCTTCTGGATTCACACGCTAAAAATAAGTGCGGTTGGAGAAACCCACGTGGAATCTAGCGAATATTGTCCTTGCTTAACCTAGGGTTGTGTTTGTCTTCATTGTGCATGTTTTCAAATTTTCAAAGACAAGATATTGTGTTTGCCAAGTGTTTTTTTAAGACATTGAGACAAATAAACACCTTTCACAAATCTGGAAACACACACATTCAACTTGAAACAATTCCAAATTTTGCAGTTAAAACCCAAGACCAAACTTGTCCAATTTGATATCAAACAACCTCTATCGAAAACCAAAAAAAATAAAATTGCTCAAATCTTCCATTAGTGACATCTTTAGTTGCATTCACCCATAGGTTCATCCTTTCATATCATATCCCTGGTAATAGGGTAATTATCATTCCACCATTCCTTAATCTTGGTCTTAGGTACATTGGCACTTTGCATCCTTATATCCTTGAAAATCTCAAAAAAAAAAAAAAATAGCACAGTTTCATATCCATTTTGCATTGGAACCTTGCATTGTCATCCAAAGGTCACAGGTTTTTTTTATGGTCTTCACTAAGTTTTCCTTATCCATCATAATCCAAATTCATGACCATGTCTTCACTTTACCTTGATCTTCTTCGTAGTCAAGCTAAATACCAATCAATCCTCAATCGTCAATACCAACCACTTACATACCCTTCTTACCAACAATCCATAAGCTTCAATCCTTCATCCATCTACCCTCACTATCAAGAGTCCCTTAGCACAATCCATACCATTAATCCCTAACAAATTTCCATTTGTCATCCCTATCCTAACTTTGACAAGGGAAACCAACCTTCCACTAGTCCATCCCAATCCTCCACATCCTATCATAATCCATCATCCACTAGTCTATTCCAATCCCCCATGTCTTATCCTAATCCATCATCCACTAACCCATTTTCATCCACTCCATCCCAAACTACAATACCATCCAATAAAAGCACATTAATTAATACTCTCCAAGGACAACTAGCAAAGGAACTTGTTCAACTCCTAAATGAAAACACACTTAGGAAATCCAATCACATTGTTAATCCTACACCATCATGTCCTCCATTGCCTACCAATACTGAAAAACATCTTGCTATTGAAACTCCATTGTTGCCATGTCAAAATCTCGGGTCTATCAAAGAAAATCATATCCTTGTCCAAAATCAAATTCCATTGCCTAAACTTAAGGATACATGTCAAAAAGAAAGTCCAAAGCATGACATCACAGCTTCACTTTCATGTCAAGATCGAAGCAATCCATCTCATGATCCTATCCTTAAGTCCATCCAAGAAGTCCTCCTAGATAATCATGGCATCCAAAATACACCTATCCTTGTTCAAGAGTCTATTCACAACCATGTTCTCCAAGATACACCTATTTTTGACCAAGATCCTACCATTGAACAAGAAATCCAAAATGATCCTCTCAGCGACCTTTATACCATCCATGATCAAACATTTGAAGATGATCCCATCCAAACACAAAACACCTCCATTCCCCAAAATGAGACACTTGCCTCCTTTGGACACATAGATAATCAAATCAATGATATGGATAACATCAAACAAGAGCATAAAGAAACTACTATTGATCAAGTCAAAGGAGAACACAAAGAAGCTACTATGGATCAAGTCAAAGAAGAAGATACAAAATCTATGACAAATAAAATTGATATCCCGAATGATCGAGAAGCAACAAGCATGACGAATGATAAATCCAAAACATCCTATCAATTAGGAGCATCCACCTTTGTCAAACTAGGATTTCTTGTAGATGAGGAGATTCCAAGTAACAATTTCCACATACAAAATGATGGGTTAGCATCTTGTTTTCAAAATAAAAAATACCTCATCGGAAACAAAATCTGTTAGAGCATGCATTATCAAGGAAGAGGACTAGGTCTACATGAGCAAGGCATTATAGAACCAATACAATTTTATGCAAATCCTAGACATCAAGGTCTTGGTTATTCTTCAATCAGAGAATCAAATGATGTTAGTGGTACCTCCTTGATATTGGGGGCAACTTTATCTGATATAAACATCAAAATGGGGGCCATGAGTAGTCCTTGTCATAAGGTTATTGCCAACACTCCTTCCATCCACACCATAAACCATCATTCCAACATGAATAAATCTTCCACTTGGAACCAACAAAAATAAACTTATTGTAAATCCAAAATTCAAAATCAAATGTCAAAGGGCATTGAATCAAACAAAAATTCAAGTGGACAAATCAAGTTAAAATCGATCCCAAAGAAAAATGGATCAAACAAAGAAAATATTTCAAATCCAAAAGTCAATCAAAATATGGAGCCACAAGAAAAGAGGACTCCCACATATAGTAAATGTCCACCTCCTTTAAAATGGTCATCAAGAAAGGCATATAAAAATGTTGGTTCCAAACACTATCCTAATCAAAATTCCAAACTCCATCATCCACCATCCCAAGTTTGGAAAATAAAAATTGCTACATCCAAAACACCAAATATTCCATCCACACCTACCATCATCCATCATAATCTTGCATCTCGCCTAAAGTCTAAAAATCCATCGCATCTTGGCAGCAACCCTTTATCATAAGGACTCCCATGGTACTCTATCACAATGTGCATATTTTGATAAGGCCAACACTAGTATCAGAGAGGATCACAATGACATCGATCAATTGTATGCAAGTGCTATGATCTTGACAAGACAATTACTCCATAAAGGTCACTATTGGCATATCATGACACCAGTATCTACATCAACACCATCAAAAGATTCAGAACAATCAATAGTCATCCAAACTATCAAATTGATATAAAAAGTCAAAAAATATGTCACCTTCATGAAAACTTGGCAAGCAAGCGTCTTGTGTGACATCATCAAAAAGAAAGAAAAAAAAAATAGTAAAGAGAAAAATTTTGTCCAATAGTGAAAACCATTTTTATGGCGCTTTGGATAAGTACCATGATGAAAACTTGGCAAACAAGCGTCATGTGTAAGAGAAATTATCTATGTGGATTATTACACTTGGGGGCAAGTTGTCTCATCTCCCATGCCTTTCTCATAACATTTCCATCTAGTCCATATTGTTTCCATCCCTTCTCCTGCCTACCTTGATCTTGATAAGAAATGGGGCACAAACATAAATCATGCTTTGGAAAATTTTTGGACATGTCTATCCTTTGATCATACACTACCCATGAAATATCATGTCATTTCCTTCATAGAATTTATCCAAACCCATATCTTGGAGAAAACAAATTGTTCCTATGCAAAATAGTCCCTGGAGATCATATCCTAATTCTTCCATCCAATAATCCTCATGTCTCTTATCATTTGCCAAAAGAAACCCATTATCTTTTCATACCTATTGTTGGACTTGGTTTCCCTTGTTATTGGTTTAAGGATTCTAATCCACTTATCCAAGTTCCCTCCATAATCCCATCTAGTTCTAAGGTTAGTCATTCCAAATGCAATGAGTCTAATCCATACAATCTTGCTATGTAACCTAGTACATCATCCAAAACATTTCTTGGCTTTGTTCCTAGCCCTATTGTGAACCTTGATCCTTTAGTCACATAATCATCATCCTCATGTTGTTTCGGGATGTGTCCTTCCCCTATCAAACAACATTGTCATCATCATCATCACCTATCAATTGGTTCTCAGCTTGACTAGGGGCAAGATCATGTTTGTCCTTGGATTCGTGTGCATGCCTTCCTGGTTGATTGTGGATATCTTTCACATGCATTTTTCATGATCCCTATAGTTATCATCCATAATAAAGTCTCATTCATCCATAATAAAGTGCCATCCTTTCCATGAACCAAAAACCACCGACATTTAGCATCCTTCGCTTTCATATCCACCTATCGCATTCGTCGCTTCCCCTCGCACATAATAAATTTGTCCTATACTCAACTGGGGGCAATTCCTTGACTTCCATCTTCATGGGAAATAATACATGGTATCACCCCTTTAAAACCTTCAAAATAAAAAAAAATCATCAAATGTCCTGAAAAAATCATATAATGTCCTGAAAAAAAAAAAACATCAAAACATTTCAAAACCCAAAAAAAAACCAAAATATTTCAAAATCCAAAAAAAATCAAAACATTTCAAAATCCAAAAAAATCAAAAAGCTTCAAAAATCCCAAAAATAGAGTCTGAGTCTGAATCAGTTTTGTTAGAGTGGTCGAACTACGTTGCCTCTGCATGTTTTCTACGTAGGCAAGACTCATCTTAAATGAGCCCCGAGGCATTAGGTCAGTCCCTTTAGGTTGTCCAAATAAAATCATGACCTAGTATTTTGTCAAATAAGACAAATTCAAGTCGTGTCGAACTACGAGGTCTCTGTGCACTGCTACGTAGGCAAGGCCATCTATCGATGAGCCCCCTAGGTCAAGTCCTTTAGGGTTCATCGAGTTGGGTCATGTGCTTGATCTGAGAGCAATCATCATTCAAACTACATCAAGAAACAACAAACAAATTAAATCTTTCATCAATCAATTATCCTATCATCAACTCAATCAAGTCACTAGTCTTATATCGGAATGGGGCATCATGTCATTTGTCTCATTTGGTCTTATCTCTTGTCTTTTATCAGGATACATCCTTCCTGGGATTGGACTTTCTCAACCTTGTCATTCACCTTATGCAGGATGTGTCTTTCTTGCAATCTGGGTATCATGTCAAGACCTGTCACTTGGTCAACTTTCTCGGATGTGTCCTCTACCTAAATAGGATGTGTCCTTCCTACGGTTGGGTATCACCACATCGCTTGGTCATATTCATCAAATCTTTGTCAAACAATCAAACAATCTTGTCAACTTTTTCAATCAATCTTTCCTTAATCAGGATGTGTCCTTCCTGAAACCGAGCATTATCATTATCAATCAACTTTGTCACACCACTCAATCTTATCAGCTTGGTCAATCAATCTTGCCTTCATTAGGATGTGTCCTTCTTGAGGCTAGGCATGTTCAATTAAATCACTTTATCGATCCTTATCAACCTATCAATCAACTCAGTCATCGTGGTCAACCTAATCAACCAGTCAAACAATCATCATTATCATTGGAAAACACTATCTTGGCAAACACTTTGTTGGTCTATATTTTCTTATCTTTTCGATTGGTTTTGGGTCATGTTACTAGTCTCTTCGAGGATGTCCTATCAATGGATTTAGAGGGACGATGATGGATCATGGCCTCTTTTCTTTGATTGCTGCCTATGGTTTGTCTTGGCAAAAGGACTGGGACAATTGGGTCCTTAGTATGAGTTCGGGCATTCCTTGTCTTTTTTGATTGTTTGTCTCTCCCAAATGGTCACCTTGCACACCTTGGTTTATGTCATACCATGGTGTTTGTGGTCCATTTGTGACATTTTTGATGCCCAATGATGATAAATATAACAATGTAAGTGTGAAATTTGGTTCCCTTATCATTTCTTGTCTATCTTTTTTCCCCTTTTCATGCTAACATTTCTTCTATCCTTCATCCTTTAGTCTTATCTTCCATTTCAAGAGCACATTCATGTTCTTTGAACCCGCATGTCCTCTCGAGGGGGCATACCACAACCCTCTTGGTCATCCTTCCCCTTTCTCTTTACACTGGGGCATATTTCAGAATTAAATTTCTTTGACACAACGCGATGAACTACATTATGTCAAAGAGGGGCAAAATGTAGACACTGAAAAATGTCTGAAAGTCTACAAGCAACATTTTTCCTTAGTCATCATTCTCTAATAACTAAATAATTTTAATTATTTAATTATTCTTGATCATATTCCTTTATTAATTAAATGATTTTTTTATTATTTAATTAATTCACTTTCTAATATTTATTCTATCCTGATCAATTAAAATAAATTAATTGCGTCACTAATACCCCTTTCTTCAATAATTAAATAAATCATTATTTATTTAATTATTTATCTTTTATCACATGTCTATAGTCAGATAATAATAATTATTTGACCTTTTATTCTTCTATAATTAAATAATTGACGAAATTATTTAATTATGTGTCATTCTTCTCCTTTAAATAATTGATCCAAATGAATTATCCATATTCAATTTATGTTTCTTCCTTTAATTAAATTTATGAATTTAATTAAATCTCCTTTTTCATTTCCTCCAAATAAATAATTTAAAATAAATTATTTATTTGCCACTTGTCATCCTCTTCCATTTTCGAATAAATAATTTAAAATAAATTATTTATTTGCCAGTTATCATCCTCTTCCATTTTCGAATAAAATAAATTATTTATCCCTCTATTTTGGTCAAAGATCCCCTATCATTATTTCATGTCATAGTCTGCATGTCCTGCATGTCTGTCATAGCCATCAGGCGTCATAGCCATCGGTGTCATATCTTTTCCATGCATGGCATATTCTAGTTGGATCAATTCTCAACCGTAGATCTTGGCATCTTTCTAGAAACTCGATTTTGGCCATCCATTTCGTAACTTCCCTCTCATGAATCCTCATCCATTGATCTTAGAATCTTTCTGGAAGATCAATCTCATCCGTCCATTCGAATGGTTGTCTATAAAAGAAACCCTTCCCCTCCATTTTCAATTTAACAGTCATTATCTCCAACTTTCGTACTTACTATCTGCAGGTATTTGCACAACTTCATCAACAAATCTGAGGGCAATATTGGCATAAGAAGAAATAGGAGAGACAAGAGAAAGAATCAACTTCAAAGGGGAGTGTTTTATTTTATTTTCTTTCATTTTGATTGCTCTCTTTGTTTGTATTCTCTTATTTAGATTGGGATAATAGTTTAGAAGTGTTCGCTGTCACTTTATCTAAATCTATTTGATTTTCCCCATCTTACAGTGCTAAAGAACCTCCGCTAAAGATAGGATGATTAGGAACAAGAAGACAACAATCTGCATAAGTGCCCCAAATGACACTACTCGAATCAGATGGCAAACAAAGGCAAACACCTGCTACGAAGATACAGATGGCACAAGAAACAATAGTCTGAAACACTGATCAACAGAGAATGGAAGATTCCTTCCAAGGCGAAACCAAGGAAGAATTAGCACGAACAATATAATAACCCCCCCATAATGCTGAACTGGGAGAGCCTGACAGATCCACTGAAATGTTGTGAAACACCCTGTAGTGCATGAAGAAGAAGAAACATCTGAAAGTGCGCAAGATAGCACCTGCAAATGAAAAAGTAGTGTGCAAAACAAAGCACACATGCATGAGGCTGGAATCATATGGATCCATGGTCATCGTGGAGGGACACTCACTAGACAAAGGTGTGATGGAAAACAAAGGCAAACTACACAACCCCCAATGGTATGGATTCACTATCTCCGTGGAGGGATACTCATCGGACAAAGATGTGATGGAAAAACAAAGGCAAACTACACAACCCCTCATGGCACTTTATAATATCAGTGCGAGTACAAAATATGGCACAACCTTATGTGCAAAATCCTCAAAAGATGCATGTACAATAGTGTGCCACTTTATCTCAGTGCGTTTACATAAAAAATAGCTTAGAAATGATGCTCAAAATGTCCACAAAGGACAAGATGTAGGAAATACATGAAGAACAGCCAAAAACAAAGCATCCCATGCAAACAAAAGGTTTCCAAGAGTAAATATGTCTAGGTAATCCACCAGAGTGTGAAAACACAAATAACTGAATAAAATATACCTAGACTGAAATCTAGAAAAATGGCATGGATGAAACTGAAGAGTTCTGAAATACGGTTCCAACACCGTTGAGATTGCAAAAAACAGAGAAACTGATCAAAAGTTATGAACTTGAGACTAAAAATAGCCCCTTTATATTCAACTAGCTATAGAATGCACCAACAGAAAAAAGATGTGATGAGACCCACACCACTGGAAAGATGAGAAAACTAGTTTTCCGACGATATCTCATTTGCCAAAAACCGATATCGTATGCCCAAGTTACGGCCTCCGGAATAAATCAGCTCCAAAGAGGGGAAAAACCAGTGCTGGGTTAAATTTGACCGTCATACAACCATCGTAGCAAAACAATTGGATTAAATTTGATGGCCAAATGACCATCACCGTAAATGCGCGATTGGACTCATTTTCTGAAAAAATATTTTTTTAAATAAAAAAACAAATAAAATTATGATTTTTTGAAAAAAAAAATTAAAAAATTTGTGGTGGGGAGGCACGTGGCCCACCCCCACCTCCATGTGGCACACTCCCTAAGCTGGTATGGGCCTCTCAGGGACATAGCACCACGTACGCAGGAGGAGCCAAGAAGTAAAAGATGCTTTTTGCTTTTTTTTTTTGATTTAAAAAATCAAAATAAAAATTTTACAATGAATTTTTTTGCATGAAAATAATTTCGATGAATTTTTTTCAAAAATAGGCAGAAAGAAAAAAAATTCCGAAAATAAAATTTACCAGGCAGGTAGACGGCCGTATTGCAAAAAAATTTTGTCTCAAATTTTGACTTTGTCCAAAATGGACGAATGAACAGTTGATTTAGGGGTTTTGGACCGCTGCGGATGCAATGGCAAGGTCCGTTTGAGCTGAAAATGCTTCAAAATTATAGGTATGCCCTAGATCAAGAAAACAAACCCCAAACCGTTGAAGCTCCAAAAATCTTCAAAACAAGAACAGGAAGCTACAGGTGTGGAACTCTGATACCATGTAGGAGTTGAGAAAATACAAAACCAAAAATCTCGAAAATCACCTGCATGCAATTAACCTGTCACAAAAAGAAGAGATGGAGACAAACAAGCAAGGGTTCTCTGAAAACTAAAAATGTATATATCAGAGAGAATGAGAGAATGAATTGATATGAAATACAATGAGATCAATCCTTATAAAAAGGAGATCATACAAACCCTAATAAAACCCTAATAGGAAAAACCCTAATAGGAAAATATTTAATAATTGTCACTTTATGCAAACTAACGTGAAATCTTGAGGGAATAAAGGTAACTTAATCAACATAATTAAGTTAAGACCTTTACTCTAACAATTCTTTTAGGAAGCATTACTATTTCACTATTATTTTCTCACATAAATTTTATGAATCTAGTACCATTTATTTTGTAATCCTTTATGCCATGCACATAGAGGTATGTAATACTTAATCAAAGCTAACAACAATTACCAAAGAATAAGGGAAGAAAAGACATCATAGGGCCATTTCAAACATTAGTCACAACAAAGAGATGAGCACACTAGGGAGCTTCACACAAGCAACAACACTAGGGCCACAACACTAACAAAAGACCCCAGTGCTGCAACCACACTTTGATACCAAATTTAATGCCCTAAATTTAACACTCACAAAATAGTTAAGGACAAAACATGAATTCCAAATTCCGTTCACTTACGCCCGCCAAACTCTTAAATTTTGCTACCAAATTAGGCACTACAAGAAGGCATACAACTTTTGACCAGCCATAGACTGTAATTATTTTAGTTAGATAACTAAATTGCTTAGACTGTCATGATCAAGTTGAGAGGAGACATGGAATCCACATCTTCGAGGTATACTTAAATAGTTCAACCAATCCCAAAATGAATCTGAAACATTCTATAAGTCACATGCCAACCATAACATATATATATATATAACAATAATAATCATAAGAATTATAAGAGAACAAATCCTAGGGGCTAGACCTAGTCCTCAGGGGCTCGTCTTAGATGACCTTGCCTACGTATATAATTCGTAGAGGCACCGTAGTTCGTCAACTGGGCTTCATCCATCTCCCACATGGTTGGATAACAAAATAATATAATCACTAGGTTAAAAAAAATAGCTTAACATCAACATTGACATGCGCTAACTCAATCCTCTACTCAAATTCATCCTACACCTCTATACTATTAATCATAAACTATAAGAGTGGGTACACAACGCTTTCTAGGGCCCAATACCCCAGACAGTTCCATAGTCAACTGCCACCCACTTAGGTGAAGCCCGGGATCTAAGACCTGGGTAAGGATATACTAGGAAACACGATCCAAGGATATTTCCTTTCAGTTTGTAAAGAAATGAAATATTCCAGATTAACCTAAATTGCATCTTCAATTTATAGTTCCAAATGGTTTCTACCTTTTCATATTGGGTGTCAATGCCCAAGACCTAAGATATTCTCTTTTAATAAAGCCCTTTCAAGTAATCTGATCTAATAATTATTTATCAATCATCTATAATTAGTAATATGGACTTGATCACTTAGACATGGATATATATATATATGTATGTATGTATGTATTAAAACAATTTCTTATAATCATAGCTATTCAACTGAAATACATAAGATACCACAATATTTGATAAACTTTCCAATGCTAGAGAGTGATAACAACTCAAGATACTAATATATGGATATCAACATAATTCTATGTTTCAACTACTTACTAGGTAAATGGTAACAACTTAATAGCCATACAAATGTTAACCAAAACTAAAACTCAATCTTTAACTATGGCTAACTTGATAATTATATAAAATGATAACCATGTCATACAAATGATTATCAAAAGGATAACTACACCATCCAAATAATACCATATCTTACTAATAACTATGAAAACAATTGCTATAATATGCGATGCTAATAACTTGATCACTAAGAATTAAAACTAATAGATAATGAATCAACAACTATTCATTCAAAATGAATGTGAAATCAAGATCTAGTCCATAAAATAAATAAATAAATAACAACTCATGATTTTTTCATTCGATAGTAAACGATTTGGTAACCAAAGAAAACAAAAACTGAAAACCACATAGTTATGTTGCAATAATGGAAAAAAATATGGTAATCGCATGCTCTCCTAAACTTAGAAATGGTTAAACTCATGATTTATCATCATGATATTGTTATTAAGAACTAAAGATCAATTTATTTTTAGATAGGTCTTAGATGTCATTTAAAACATTATATACTCACAAAAGTTTCATTTAGACTTAGAAAAGGAAACATACAATAAATGAGGTTGGTAGAATAGTTAGTTATGTTAGATGGTAGGTTTAGATAGAGTCGAAGGAGATAGTTGCAGCTATAGGATTACTTTCTCTAATTGCGATAATTCATCATATTGTTTACTACTCTCATTTACTAGTTGTTTTCCATTTTATATTTCCTAATTATTTTCTTCTTGCACTCCATTCTTTATTATTCATTTTGCATCTCTCATTAATTCATATCTCTTTAACAATCATATTCATACTCCCATCCATTCATTAAAATCTAAATACAAACTAAATATGATACTCGGGTAGTTAGAATTAAAATCTTAGGTGGGGTGCAACAATGAATTTTCTAGTGACAATATATGTTATCATAAGCTTCTTAGGGTAAATTAAAATGTGCAAAGACATCGTAGAACTAGCACACCTTCCTTGGGAGATGGAAAATAACCTTCCAAGGTATTTGTACACAAAACAATCAAAGGCCACAATGACAATTTTATGATGATCACTCCATATGCTTATATCTACATTGGATGCATTAGGTAAGGTTTAAGCAATACCCGCATGAGCTATCTTAGTCGGTGTACACATAGGGTTCACACTACATAAAAACTATTTTCAAAATGATTCGCCAAAAGAAACAACTACCATATAAGATCCCTTCAAGCATAGTATAAGGGGTTTTAAATAAGAAATCGTTCATATTTAGAGAGTGTGTGAAAAAATGGAATAACAGATTAACCATATACCTGAAGAACAATATACTCTTAATAGATTCAAATGTGATACGAATAGAAGCAATTCAAAGCATGATAGAGGTCAATTATCAAAATGAGCTATCGACTAGCGAGAGAATTTGAGAATCAAGAACAATGAGGCCTAATGCTTGAACTGAAGTTGCAAGATTAATTATAAAAAGGTCACACGTATGATGTCTTCATTCATTGCTTAGAGCTGATTATTCTTAACAAAAATCGCGAATAGAAGAGGCACATGACCTGTCTGACAAAATGCCTAAAAGAAACGTATTTTCATGGAATGTCCATATTATAGAATATAGATAAAATGGATTTGTTGAAAGGACTTTAGAACCTTCAAGAAAATGCAATTAATGGGTGTAAGGCCAAATTTCATAACCTTGCCAGCATCAAAGATGCCTGTGCCGAAGTGGGAGTTTTTGAAGAGGGAATAGAAATTCATCAAAGCATAAAGAATAAAGAATTTTATTAGATGTTATAATTACAATTGCTCTAGTAGACATGTATGCAGAATGTGGAAGCACTGACAAAGCACATGAACTGCTTAGCATAATTCCTCAAAGAAATGTGGCTGCTGCAATGCAATGATTGCAAGATATGCACAAAATGGATTTATTGAAGAGGATTGAAAACTTTCGAGCAAGTGAGACTGCAGGAGTAAAGCCAAATTCCACAACCTTTTCCAGTGTCCTCTCTGCTTACGCCAAAATGAGAGCTTCTTTTTTTTTTCTTTTTTTCTTTTTAAACAGGGTATGAGGCTATAACACAGAATGTGCTAGTAGATAAGACAACCGTAGACATGTATTGTGTTTCCTCCCCAAGGACGCATGAGATGGACGTGGTGAGTGTGTAAGAGGAAGTTGATGCAGGAAACGTAGAGGATGGGGGTATGTGAGTTTGTTTTGCAGCTAGGACCCACTACTCACCTTTGTTGTCATGACTATCTCTTGGAGGCTGATCACCTTATACAACAAGAGACAGGTCATTGTGGTCTTCTTGGATTTATTGGAGTTGGTTAGTTGTTCTTGGCTCATGGTTTCTTCTATCCTGGTTGGGTATGTCACTTTCTAAGTGATGTGTATTGGTACATACGTGTATTATGCGTGATAATCCTTGGTTATGTGTGATTGTATGGAATTTGCACTAGGGGTAGTTGCAGGCTTCTAGGAGTAAGCTTGACCCTAGGGGGGGAGGATTCAAGACCCCTCCATTTTGTTATTTTGATCGAACAGTGTTCTGTTTGGTTATGTCTTATTTTATGTTTCTACTTTGGCTTAGAACTCAGTTGCTATTTGATCGTTATCTGTAAAGTGATGCGAATGTTATATTTTGGTGTGATGGTGTATTTTTCTGATGTTATCCTTATGGCATGTTTTGGGATTAACATTATGGATGTTCGAATTAAAGATGTTTTATGCTTTGAATTATATTAGTATGTTAGATTTGTCAGTTAGTACTATTGTATTGGTGAAGTGGACAGATCGCATCACTCGCTTGTGAGTGCCCTACAATTATGTGATTCCCTCTTCACAGTGTGTTTTGATTATGACATATATATGCATATGGATATACTTTTTGGTTGCAGGTTGAAAGGTACAGGACATCGACTCCACCTGGTTTCACAGGTTTGAGCGTGTCCAATACCCAACGGTATTTGATTGGGAGATAGTAGCTAGGATTTTTGTGTCGAGTTGTCACCCTAGTCATAGCATGTCGTCGGTCATAGTGTGGTCCAGTTATTCTATTTTGTTCAGTTTGCCTTGTTTTAGTTTATTTAGGAAGTTAGAAGAATGTTGGAAATATGAATTAAATTATTGAGTACTTTAATTTACTTAATAAATAATTTAATCTTATGGTAGATTTATTTAATTAATTGATTAAGTTATTTATGTTGAAATGATTTACATTATCTATTTTGGAAAAGCATGCATATTGGAGTTGGAATTGAAAAAATTAAGAAAATGAATTAAAAGACAATTTAGAAATTCAAAAAATCAAAAAATTGAAAAGAAAGACTTTTGCATTTTTTTTCTGTTGTCAAAAATTTATGAGGGTGGTTGTATGACTTTTAGGGTTTTATGCTTATGTTTGAATTTCTCTTCTCAAATTTGGATCATGAAATTTTTTGGAAAATTTGGAATTGGAAAGAGGAAGGATTTTTCAATTTTATGGGTTTTGGATTTAAGTTATGAAAATTTATGGAGTTGAAGTGGGAAGCAAGATTGGAAGCTGAACACCATTTTGGATCTTCTCAACTCAAAGAAAACCAGGTTCATTCTTGTAAATTTGATTATTTAAAAAAAAAGCATTTACTTATATCTTGTTGTTGAACATCATATTTGGAAAATTCAAAGTCTGGTCTAAAATGGAAACTCCATGTTAAATTTTGTTTCAATTTTAAACCTTTGTTGGAAATAAATTTCTTTAAAGAAAAATCTTGGTGTTCTTGGCTGCGAATTTTTGTATTGGAAATTATTTACTCAATTTGTTTAGCAATCCTGAAGTGCAGATAATTAAATTTGTGCAAATATATATATATATATATATATATATATATATGTATATATACACACATATATTATTTTATTTTGATTCAATGGAGAGGGAATGTTGTTAAAATAATTTTTTTTAAAAAACCCTTCATGGAGCGCGGATTCCAAAGAAATCCGCAGGTTCAAGGAATGGTTAAAAAATAAATTAAAAATTAAAAAATTAAAAAATGAAGTTGTGTGGGGGCTGGGGGCTCACCCCCACTGCACCCCCATGGAGGCGTGTGGGGGGAGCTGTGCCCAACACGACACCCACACCTCCCCTTGCGGCTGTGGCACCGCTGCCACTAGAAGGGGTGGACAGCTGTGCTAAGCACAGCTGTGCTAAGCACAGCCATGCCACCACTAATGGTGGTCTGCTATGCTCAGCATAGCCGCCGCCCTTAAGGGGGTCGATTGGTAGCCGTCACCCCACCAAAAAACTTCGCCGCCCTGTCAAATAAAACGTGCCGCCGAGAGGCGGTTGGTTAACGCCGCTGCCAGTGTAGAAACCGCAGTCACCCCAAAAAGATCGACCAACCCTAGCACACGGCCCGAGGTCCACGCGACCCAACTCTTAGGGTTGGCGTGTGGCACGAGGCGTATGGCTTCTTTTCAAACAAAAATAAAAAGGGGGATAAATGATAATTTATTTTATTATTATATTATATGTATTTATAATATTAAATATATATATATTTAATATGTATATATATATACTTAATGTTTTATATTATAAGTATGTAATATTATAATATTAATTTAATTTATTATAATTTGTGTTGCATAATTGTATAGTTGAGAAGATGAATTTGATAAATAGGATATATTTAAATATATATAGATTTAAAGTGGATGAGTAAAATAATTTCATATTTTAAATGTAATGATGAAATTTTAGATCAAGTGCAATAGTTAAAATTAATTTATTTATTTTGGAAAGAATTTTATTTGGAAAGAACAAATTTTAGAGTTGAAGGGTTTTGTGTCTTTATTGCGAAATTAACGAATTATGACAATGATATAGTTTTGCAAAAGAAATAATTATTTCAAATGATTTATTATGAATTAATGAAGTATCTGTTTTACCTTATTATTATTTTCATGCAATGAGGGATTAGTTATTTGTTTAAATTTTATCTTTTGTTTAGAAGAGACATTATTAGATTGGTTTTGTTAATGTAACGAATTATTGAATTCTATTAAGGAAAATGGATTTAATATATCCAAATTAGTTTATTTCCTTGCAATTGCTCTATGTGATTATTTCCTTTGTATTAACGGGTGGGGAAATGGGTTAAGTGTCTTTAATCTGTAATTCTTCCAGAGGACCCTAGAGTTTGGGGGTTGTTGTCTTGTGATGTCGATTGTTTGTTAATTCCCTTGGGTAGTGCACAAAGTTAGGTCAATGTTTTACCCGGTTTCTATGAACGGGGATGTTTTGTACCTCCTAAGAAAGGAGTGGATTATGGGATTTATACCTCCTTGACAGGAGTGGTTTTGTTGTTGTTACCTCTAGTATTTGGAGATGGATTTATATTATGTCACCTCCTAAGAAAGGAGTGGACATGTTATCTTGTTTTTTGCACTTTGGTACCCTTGGTGTTTGGATGGTATGTGTGTTGTCAAGTAGAAGAGTGGCTTTCATAGGGGCCAGAGCCCGGAAGAGGTAAACTAGATAACCTTTGAAGGTGGTTTAATCAAGTGATAACTAAAACAAAACTTAGAAGATTAGGTGGTACTTCTCACTAATCAAGATAATTATGCCTCACTCATAGACACAAGGGCTCGTTTAGACTTGGGATGAGTGGGAAGGCCTGGAATGGCAAGGTCATCTATCTTGTTTGTATGCAAGGTATTTGATTCCACATGAGTGAGTATGGGGGCCAATAATTTGGTAGAGGCCAGCAGGATAACCGATAGTGGGGGTCGGAGCCTAGGAAGAATCCTAGAGGATAACCCATGACGAGCTGTGTGATGACACTCTGTCTAGGACAACAGTTGGTACTTGTTTATTGTGGGTATGGTTTCCCTAACATACCTGATGTGACCATAGTTGGTATTCGATTCTGTGTGTATGGTTCTTGTAACATACTTGTCCTGCTTTATTTCTGGAAGCAATGTGACCATGTAGAGTTGTACTTGTGTTGTATTTGCGTGGTATATGAGTTGTACTTGTGTTGTACATGTGATTGGTGGTTTTAGTTTGGTTCAATTTGTATTAGTCTGTGTCTAGTGGTAGATGGTCTTGGCTAGGATTCCTTGTTACTATCTCCTAGCACGGGGGGTGGGCCTTTGGGTTCCACTTGGTTGGGTGGCGTGCACCTAAATCCTTTGGGTTCTATCTTCATGTTCATGTGGACGAGACTTCCAGTTGGAGAGCTCGTTGGATTCAGTATCAGTTCTTGATTTATTGCATTTCAGTTGATCTATATTTTACCCCTCAGTTGTTATCGAGGTGAAAGTGTAATTGTAGTTATGATTATTGAACTTACCTCATTCAGGGATTTAGTGTTGTAACCTTATTGTAATTAATGGATTATTTAAATGGAAATTTATCTTTATGATTGATGTATTTTATCTTATTGGATGTATGTGCTTAATTTATTTTGTAATTAAATGACATGGTTTAATTCATGTTTTTTGTTGAGGTTCTATATAACCTTTGTCTCGTAACCTTAGAGGTTGTTGTCATTAGTTAGTGAGTTTGCTTATTAATAGTACTTAAACAAAAAAAAAAAATTACCCTATTTAAGTAGATGTTTGCAACTTCCTCTAGGGTTGCGTGGCGAGGCGTTACACATGGTATCAGAGCCTAGGTTTAAACACTGGGTTCTCTGGGTACATTCGTTCCCACTGTGTTGTCCCTGCGAATTGTTAATGGAGTTGTTAAATGATCAAGTGTTCATGGATTCTACTTTAGCATGATGTACTCGGTGGAAAAGAGTAGCGTGAAAGAAATCTGATAAAAGGGTTATGGTTGGAAAGTTCGGATACGTATCCCATGGGTTATGGAATTAGATGTTCCTATGGGATTATGTATATAGTTGTACCTTTGTAAATATAAGAAACCAGCAATTATATCTTGTTTGAGAGTCGTGGATACACTCTGGGTCATGTGGATTGCATGTTCATTCCGCATCACATGAGGGTTGTTATCATTCTTGTCGGATGTTGTTTCCTCCTTCCTCATTCTGTGGCTAGTATCTAGTCACACAGTTGTTGTATAGTGAAATTTAAAGATTGTGAACTTTCTTTTGGTTATTGATGATTCTTTTCGATTGATTGTGAGGGTCGACACTTGGTTATATTTGATTTTGAAGGTTTAGCCACAACTTGTGATCTTATTTTCTTATAACCCTAATGGTTATAAATTTGATTCAATGTTGAAATTACGCATATTTATTTCTTTATTGTTGAAATGGAACTTTAATTTTATCTTCTCTATGAAATTGGTGGCTAAGCTAGTTATTGTTGTTGTTTTCAATGTCGGTTATGTGTTGTATTGTGTTTCCCCCCCAAGGACGTATGAGATGGACTTGGTGAGTGTGTACGAGGAAGTAGATGCAGGAAACATAGAGGATGGGGGTATGCAAGTTTGTTTTGCAGCTAGGACCCACTACTCACCTTTTTTGTGATGAATATCTCTTGGAGGCTGATCACCTTATACAACAAGAGACACATCATTGTGGTCTTGTTGGATTAATTTGACTTGGTTAGTTGTTCTTGGTTCATGGTTTCTTCTATCCTGGTTGGGTATGTCGCTTTCTGATTGATGTGTATTGGTACATACGTGTATTATGCATGATAATCCTTGGTTATGTGTGATTGTATGGAGTTCGCACTAGGGGTAGTTGCAGGCTTCCAGGAGTAAGCCTTACCCTAGGGGGGGAGGATGTAAGACCCCTCCGTTTTGCTATTTTGATCGAACAGTGTTATGTTTGGTTATGTCTTATTTTATGTTTTTACTTTGGCTTAGAACTTAGTTGCTATTTGATCGTTATTTGTTAAGTGATGCGAATGTTATATTTTGGTGTGATGGTGTATTTTTTTGATGTTATCCTTATGGCATGTTTTGGGATTAACATTATGGATATTCGAATTAAAGATGTTTTATGCTTTGAATTATATTAGTATGTTAGATTTGTCAGTTAGTACTATTGTATTGGTGAAGGGGATAGATCGCATCACTCGCTTGTGAGTGCCCTACGATTCCGTGATTCCCTCTTCACAGTGTGTTTTGATTATGACATATATATGCATATGGATATACTCTTTGGTTGCAGGTTGAAAGGTACAGGACATCGACTCCACCTGGTTTCACAGGTTTGAGCGTGTCCAATACCCAACGATATTTGATTGGGAGATAGTAGCTAGGATTTTTGTGCCGAGTCGTCACCCTAGTCATAGCGTGTCATCGGTCATAGTGTGCTCCAGTTATTCTATTTTGTTCAGTTTGCCTTGTTTAAGTTTATTTAGGAAGTTAGAAGAATGTTGGAAATATGAATTAAATTATTGAGTAATTTAATTTACTTAATAAATAATTTACTCTTATGGTAGATTTATTTTATTAATTGATTAAGTTATTTATGTTGAAATGATTTACATTATCTATTTTGGAAAAGCATGCATATTGAAGTTGGAATTGAAAAAATTAAGAAAATGAATTAAAAGTCAATTTAGAAATTCAAAAATTCAAAAAATTGAAAAGAAAGAATTTTGCATTTTTTTTTGTTTTCAAAAATTTATGAGGGTGGTTGTAGGAGTTTTAGGGTTTTATCCTTATGTTTGAATTTCTCTTCTCAATTTTGGATCATGAAATTTTTTGGAAAAGTTGGAATTGGAAAGAGGAAGGATTTTTCAATTTTGTGGGTTTTTGATTTAAGTTATGAAAATTTGTGGAGTTGAAGTGGGAAGCAAGGTTGGAAGTTGAACACCATTTTGGATCTTCTCAACTCAAAGAAAAACCAGGTTCGTTCTTGTAAATTTGATTGTTTAAAAAAAAAAGCATTTACTTATATCTTGTTGTTGAACATCATATTTGGAAAATTCAAAGTCTGGTCTAAAATGGAAACTCCATATTAAATTCTGTTTCAATTTTAAACCTTTGTTGGAAATAAATTTCTTTAAAGAAAAATCTTGGTGTTCTTGGCTGCAAATTTTTGTATTGGAAATTATTTACTCAACTTGTTTAGCAATCCTGAAGTGGAGATAATTAAATTTGTGCAAATATATATATATACTAATATATGTATATATATACACATATATATTATTTTATTTTGATTCAATGGAGAGGGCATGTTGTTAAAATAAATTTTTTTTTAAAAACCCTGCATGAAGCGCAGATTCCAAAGAAATCCGCAGGTTCGAGGAATGGTTAAAAAATAAATTAAAAATTAAAAAATTAAAAAATGAAGTTGTGGGGGGGCTGGGGGCTCACCCCCACAGCACCCCCATGGAGGCACGTGGGGGGGAGCCATGCCCAACATGACCCCCACACCTCCCCTTCTGGTTGTGGCACTGCCGCCACCAGAAGGGGTGGACGATTGTGCTAAGCATAGTCGCGCCACCACTAATGGTGGTCGATTGTGCTCAACACAACCACTGCCCCACCAAAATTTTTTGCCGCCCTGTCAAATAAAACGCGTCGCCGAGAGCCGGCTGGTTAACGTCGCTGCCAGTGTAGAAACCGCAGCCACCCCAAAAACACTGCCCAACCCTAGCACATGGACCGAGGTCTGCGCGACCCAACTCTTAGGGTTGGCGCACGGCCCGAGGCATATGGCTTCTTTTCAAACAAAAAAAAAAGGGAGATAAATGATAATTTATTTTATTATTATATTTTATGTATTTATAATACTATAATAATATTAACTATATATATATATAATATGTATATATATACTTAATGTTTTATAATATAAGTATGTAATATTATAATATTAATTTAATTTATTATAATTTGTGTTGCATAATTGTATAGTTGAGAAGATGAATTTGATAAATAGGATATATTTATAGATATATAGATTTAAAGTGGATGAGTAAAATAATTTCATATTTTAAATGTAATGATGAAATTTTAGATCAAGTGCAATAGTTAAAATTAATTAATTAATTTTGGAAAGAATTTTATTTGGAAAGAACAAATTTTAGAGTTGAAGGGTTTTGTGTCTTTATTGCGAAATTAACGAATTATTACAATGATATAGTTTTGCAAAAGAAATAATTATTTCAGATGATTTATTATGAATTAATGAAGTATCTGTTTTAACTTATTATTATTTTCATGCAATGAGGGATTAGATATTTGTTTAAGTTTTATATTTTGTTTAGAAGAGACATTATTAGATCGGTTTTGTTAATGTAACGAATTATTGAATTCTATTAAGGAAAATGGATTTAATATATCCAAATTAGTTTATTTCCTTGCAATTCCTCTATGCAATTATTTCCTCTGTGTTAACGTGTGGGGAAATGGGTTAAGTGTCTTTAATCTGTAAGTCTTCCAGAGAACCCTAGAGGTTGGGGGTTGTCATCTTGTGATGTCGACTGATTGTTAATTCCCTTGGGTAGTGCACAAAGTTAGGTCAATGTTTTACCTGATTTCTACAAACGGGGATGTTTTGTACCTCCTGAGAAAGGAGTGGATTATGGGATTTGTACCTCCTTGATAGGAGTGGTTTTGTTGTTGTTACCTCTAGTTTTTGGAGATGGATTTATCTTATGTCGCCTCTTGAGAAAGGAGTGGACATGTTATCTTGTTTGTTGCACTTTGGTACCCTTGGTGTTTGGATGGTATGTGTGTTATCAAGTAGAAGAGTGGCTTTCATAGGGGCCAAATCCCAGAAGAGGTAAAATGGATTACCTTCGAAGGTGGTTTAATCAAGTGATAACTAAAACAAAACTTAGAAGATTAGGTGGTACTTCTCACTAATCAAGATAATTATGCCTCACTCATAGACACAAGGGCTCGTTTAGACTTGGGATGAGTGGGAAGGCCTGGAATGGCAAGGTCATCTATCTTGTTTGTACAAAAGGTATTTGATTCTGCATGAGTGAGTATGGGGGCCGGGAATTCGGTAGAGGCCACCAGGATAACCCATAGTGGGGGCTGGAGCCTGGGAAGAATCCTAGAGGATAACCCATGATGAGTTGTGTGATGACACTCTATCTAGGACAACAGTTGGTACTTGTTTATTGTGGGTATGGTTTCCATAACATACCTGATGTGACCATAGTTGGTATTCGATTATGTGTGTATGGTTCTTGTAACATACTTGTTGTGCTTTATTTTCGGAAGCAATGTGACCATGTAGAGTTGTACTTGTGTTGTACTTGCATGGTATATAAGTTGTACTTGTGTTGTACATGTGATTGGTGGTTTCAGTTTGGTTCAGTTTGTGTTAGTCTGTGTCTAGTGGTAGATGGTCTTGGCTAGGATTCTTGGTTACTATCTCCTAGCACGGGGGGTGGGCCTTTGGGTTCCACTTGGTTGGGTGGCATGCACCTAAATCCATTAGGTTCTATCTTCATGTTCATGTGGATGAGACTTCCAGTTGGAGAGTTCGTTGGATTCAGTATCAGTTCTTGCTTTATTGCATTACAGTTGATCTATATTTTACCCCTCAGTTGTTATCGAGGTGAAAGTGTAATTGTAATTATGATTATCGAACTTACCTCATTTAGGGAATGAGTGTTGTAACCTTATTGTAATGAATGGATTATTGAAATGGAAAGTTATCTTTATGATTGATGTATTTTATCTTATTGGATGTATGTGCTTAATTTATTTTGTAATTAAATGACATGGTTTAATTCATGTTTTTTGGTTAGGTTCTATATAACCTTTGTCTCGTAGCCTTAGAGGTTGTTGGCATTAGTTAGTGAGTTTGCTTATTAATAGTACTTAAACAAAAAAAAAAAAAAGCCTATTTAAGTAGTTGTTTGCAACTTCCTCTAGGGTTGCGCGGCGGGGCGTTACACAATTTTAATTCTTATGAAAATATCATTCAAATTGCTATAAGCACATATGCATTATCAAAATTTTGTAGATTTTACAATAATTATTGTATATATTTCAAACTATACTACAATACCATGCTTACTTATATGCATATCTCTATCATTGTAATCATTGCATAATTAAAAAAATGTCTTATATATTAAATAATCTATGTTTAAAAAATTATAAATATGTTTTATTTTTAGCTTAAGTTATGCATTACCTAAATGTTACTCATTAAAAAAATACCAAAAAGTGCAAGAAATGTTTTATTAGTAAATATTAAACATATGAGATAAATCATATTTTTATTTTTTAATATTAGAAATTTAATTCCTATAGAAAATATCAAAAATATTAACAAATATTAGTTTATATTATCTCTATTTCTATGGTTTGATTATTATAACTGAGATAAAATAAAAATCTTTATAAAATATTGAGTTATATTTTATAGTTAGACTAAAAAGTGGGACATGCACATTTATGTTGTCACTCAAAGATATTATGATAGATATTGTATTTTTTTTTTTTTTTCAATTCATTAAAGTCAACCCACACAAGGGTTTGACCTAAGATAACTTGATTTTAATAATCTGACCTTTCCCCAATTATGTCTATAGACACCGCAATCCTTCCAAGCACATCATATTTTAAAGATTAGATCAAACAATATTTGGTAATTTGTAATTTTTTGTTTAGATTTGCAAATTATGAAAGTTCAAATCTATAATACTCATGATCAAATCCATGAAACTTGAAATTACATTATAAGGTTTTTTATAATCCTAATTTTAAGATAATTAACATATCAAGATCAATTTTTTGAAGAGAATAAATAATTTTTACACATTATCAACACCATTCTTCTATCATCAATTTTAAAACTAAATGCATTATTTTTCTTATTTAATTTCTAAATATTTATTATAATTATCAAATCTTAACATTAATCAATATTTATTTAATAAAAAAATTATGTTAAAAAATTATACTCAATTTTATTATAGTACTTGTTATGACACTCAACTTAAGACACATTTTTATCATAATAAAAGTTGTTAAATATAACTTAGCTCATTTAAGGCCCACTATGATTTTGTTCTTACTAATGACAAATATACATAATAGTATTATGTTGTGGTGGTCCAAACAACGCAATCAACTATTTTTTGTAATATAATGATATATTAACAATAATAGTTTTAAATTATAAATTATTTATAAAATATAATGACTATATATATACATCAATCTAAGCATTATTCTTATTAAAATGAGTTTTTATTTAAATTATGAAAGTGGGAAAGAGTGAGTTGATGTGAGTGGCAATAAATCAATAAAGTTAATATGAATGATAACATGTCAACTACTTAACTAGAATATTAGATGTTAGAGAATTTGTAGTAATGTAAATTGAAATTGATGTAAATTTATTTTGTGATGTGTAATCAATAGATTATTTTTTGGTGTGATTCTTTTCTTTAAAATTGATCTAGGATAATATTCTTCAATACATAATCCTAAACATGTAATTTGACATATTTAATGTGCACATGATAACTAGCAATTATGTTGTCATTCAAAGGTAGTGAATCATATTTTTATATAAACAATCTAAATGTTGGTAGATATTGTTTTTTATTTTATGTTTGATTCAATAAATTAAATCCATACAAGAGTTTAAACTAAGATAAATTGATCCTAACAATTGAGACATTTCCAAATTATGTCTATAGACACCATAATCCTTCCAAGCGCACCATACTTTAGATATTAGGTCAAGCAAGAATTGGTAGTTTGTATTTTTTTGTTTAAATTTGCACATCAAAGTTCAAATCTACAATAGTCAAAATCAAATCCATAACACTTGGGATTCAATTGTAGGGTTTTCTATAATCTCATTTTTCAGACAATTAACATATCAAGGTCATCAATTTTTTTAAAATAAATAGCTTTCACATATTATCAACATCATTCTTCTATCATCAATTTTAAAATAAATGCATTATTCTTCTTATTTACTTTTTAAATATTTATCATAATTGTCAAATCCTAACAATTAATTAATAATTAATAATTAATTCTTTTTAACAAAAACAATTATGTCAAAAAAATATTCTTTTACAAATTGATTGTATTATAGTACTTTTTAGGACACTTGAAGTTAAAACAAAAAAAATTATCATAGTAAAAATCATTAAATACTAGCACTTGCATCTAAAGGAGGTTCAAGGATTACGCCAATAGAAAATTATATGTAAGTTAATATGTTAGAGAGTATGTGTTTGTGCATAGAGAGTATGTGTATATGGATGCTCTACAAATTCTAGTTGCAAGTGGGTGGATTAAACAATTAGTAATAAGTTCTAAATAAGGAATAAAATAAACTTAGACAAATCTACATTTTTTCCTAAAAAAATTAAGTATATCTGATTATGAAATATTTGCATACACATTTAAAACATAAAGCAATACAAATGAAAAAATAAAGTTGCCATCAAATTGACAAAAAATACTGAAAATAGAATGTTCTACATCTAGTTGTTAAATCAATATTTATTTGGATTTTATGTGATAAGTGAGATTCTATAAATTTTTAAATGATATTTTGGATGCTTTTACCACTCAACGACATTTGGTTTACCATTAAACGATAGTTGGAACTTGTTTTTTGGTGACTCAATAGTGGTTTCGAGGTGTGAGACTTGTTTCAAGCTCAAATCTCACACTATATGTAGCCTATCAGCTAATAACTTAGCTCATTTAAGACCCACTATGATTTTTTTCTTACTAATGACAAATATAGATAATATTATTATGTTGTGTTGGTTCGAACAACTAATAATATATTAATAATAATTAAATTTTTAAATATATAAATTTATCTATAAAAATATAATGATTATATATATACCAATCTATGCATTATTCTTATTAAAACGAGTTTTTATTTAAGGTGTAAAAGTGAGAAAGAGTGAGTTTATGTGAGTTACAATCAATCAATGAAGTTAATATGAATTATTACATGTCAACTACTTAACTAGAATATTAGATGTTACAAAATTTATAATAATGTAAATTGAGATGAGCGTAAATTTAAAATGAGTTTTTTTTTTTTATTGGTGATAATTTTATTATTATATTAATAAAAATATAGAAATACAGTTTCACGGTAACATCGTCCACCAGAGGTCAAAAATGTTGATTAACCAGTATAGTAGCAGAGTAACAGAAATGAAAAAAGCTACCAACCTGCAAGCTACCCATCCTACCTTATCTCGTATTTAACTATTTTACAATTTCAAAGAATAGACTACAAACCCCCCAAAAAACTATCATAGTTAGATAACAATTCATATCCAAAAAACTATTACCAGACCTAATCCAAGACCTTCGATTTACTTCCTTCCTCCAAAGATACCAGTGCCATTATCTCCTTCGACTGCTCCCTTGGCCACAGCCCCATCCTTTTCCTCTTTTCTTCTCTGGTATAGTTCTTTAAATTATTTATGGTCACCTCTACTACCTTCAATTCTGCACATACCTTTAAAGCCCACCATCCTCGTTCAACATTTTTGTGCCATTCATCTTTTGTTCAACCCTCCAACCATTAGATGAAAACATGGTTCAGTCCAACCATCTCTAGCCCACCCCCATCGTTGCCTTCAATTTTAACCAGTCCCACTCGTGGGATTGCCCATGCCAAAGTTTCTTCCATGCCCACCAAGAAGTCCCCATGCACCAGCGACCACATAATTATCCTCACCACCTCCATTGGATCACCCAAGTCCAGAACCCACGCCATTACCAAGGATTATATATACATGTTTGTTCTATATCTATGGGTTAGGTTGTCAAACCCATCACCTAAAATTAGTTTCATTGCTTGTGCAACCTGGGCTCCCTTAAAAATGAACATGCCTTGCAGTCACTTCATTCTCACCTTACCAAAGAATGGGTTGAGCTTCCTTCTTGATTTTAACAAGAAGTTAGCCTCATTCTCAAGTTTTCTTCTCCGCCAATTCACCCACCTTCTCCAAATTGCATTTATGAATGACACAAATCGCAAGATAATGAAGGTGAAAATATGTGCATCATTAAGACACACAGACTGCCAACCAACTTCATTAATGTTGAACGTACATTCAACACCAGAATTCACCTTCACCCAAGCATTGCATCCCTTGGGAAGTACAAATTTACCATTGCTTGTAGGTTCTTCATTCTCATAGGTACATTAAAGGCTGTCACATACTATCCTCTAGGTTTAAGCTTCGAATATCCTCGAGCCTTACTGAATCGACCTCTGCCAAGGAAAGTGCCCAGTTTGATATGATGCCTGCCTCAACATTCCCCATACATACATGGATTATCTTGAAATCTTTAAAAAAACTCATTTCTTTCTTAATTTTCCTCACTACCCCCTACAAATGCCAAGCATTAACATCACCTTTTAAAATCGCTTGGATTATTATCAACGAATCTCCCTCCAGATGAATCTTTTTTCCTCCAATTTTTCTAGCAACTTTAACCACCAATAACCCTGTTGATGCTTCTGCCACATTATTTGTTCCCTCCTTTAGTCTTATAGCTCCTATTGCCAAAACATTCCCATTCCAATCCTGCACAATACTTCCAGCACCTGATGGGCCTGAATTTCCTTTTGATGCCCCATCAAAGTTCACCTTCCACCAACCTTCCTCTGGTTTCTCCCACTTATCCGTCTCTACAAAAGAAATTGTTGGATTAGCCCAACCATGCCCCTTAATTGGCCAATTTAAAACATTTTTATTTAAGGTGTAAAAGTGAGAAAGAGTGAGTTGATGTGAGTGACAATAAATCAATGAAGTTAATATGAATGATAACATGTCAATTACTTAACTAGAATATTAGATGTTAGAGAATTTGTAATAATGTAAATTGAGATCAGTGTAAATTTGATTTGTGTTGTGTAATCAATAAATACTATTTTAGATGTGATTATTTTCCTTAAAATTTACTTAAGATGATATTGTGTAATCAATAAATACTATTTTTACCTATGCATATGTTTTTTCTATGTAAAGGTTTTTCTTTCATAATTTCAAAGGTTGTCATTTTTAGTTGTGCAAGTGCTTTCAATTTGATGTCTTGTAGTTAAATATGTTTTGACATATAATTTCTATGTATTGGGTTTTACAATATGAGTAGCTATATTAAATATTTTGAGTACAAATTATATTAGATTATACAAAGGGAATTCAATCTCTAACTTAAAGAGGTTTAAGAGAATGTACATTATTTTCACATAGTCCTTGATACGAAAGACGGGTTATTTTTAATCCAATACTAAGGAATATTAAATTGTTGGGTAAAAGCAAGAAGTTGGGTCCATGAAGAGGGAAAGTTTTTGCCAAAGAAAAAAATCTCTTAGAAAATGTGTATGCGTTATTAATAAAACACGTATGCATTATGCATCAGATACCCTAGCCTAAAAGAAAATATATGTGCTAAAAAATGCATATGCATTATATAACGCGCACACATTTTATAACATGTAAAAGTAATTTATTTAAAAGATTAAATACCTTTTTCAAATGAGTATGCGTTTTGTAACACAAAATGTGTATGCGTTTCTAAAATGCATTTAAATGTTTTAAATAATCAAATAAATAAAGAAAGTGTATGCGTTTTGTAACGTGTACGCATTTTTAAAATTTTGAATCCCTAACCCACATGCTACCTCGATTTTAGGCTTGGGAAAGGCTTGGCAACCCGACCCTTAGCCATTGACCTACAACTAAAAAACTAAGGAAAATTCACGAAGAATGTCCAACTTTGGCAATATGGCTAATGGACTTTTTTTATAAATCAATCTATGAAATTAAAGCCCATTAGAGAAATTGGAACATCAAAGCATAAAAAGAATTTGAGACATGTCTTCTGCAACTCCCAATGTCACTCATGGATCCTATCCTCACTGGTTATGTTTCTTTCGGTGGTTCTATTTCTTCTAATTCTTGTTTGAATGGAACTGGTGGCAGAAGAATGGCGTCGCCCTCTAGCACAAGGGCTTGGAGTGCAAAATATGCCCAAGTTTTGAAAGCCACAACCATTAGGGCATTTGATTTGAAGCAAAGGCATGCGACAAAAATCCACGGGTTAGGGCACCAACTAGAGGTGGGGCTCCTCTTTCAAACCAGTGTGTTGATGCTGCAAATAATAGCGTCACATCAATGTGCACACATTTTCCTATCTCCCCCTCTTTTAAAATGCCAAAAGTCTATTTGGATCATTTGGAACTAGACAAGGAGGGATTTTTGTTTGACCATGCTTTGATTTTTCAATTTACAAAGACCTGGCCAAAGCTTTGCAATCTCCACGCTTGGGTTTCAGAAAAATGGAAGGAATACTTGGAAGGTGAAATTAGCATTTATCCCTATGCAAAGGGGTTCTTTATTTTAGAGTTAGATTTGCAAGAAGGCAAGGAGTTGGTGCTAGAAAATGGTCCATGGGTCTATCAAGGAGATTTTTTGTGCATGAAACCGTAGTTCCCCGATTTTGATTTGTGTACATAAACTTTCTCCACTACATTTATGTGGGTAAAACTATCGTATCTTCCCATTCAGTTATGGGAACTAGATTGCTTGAGGGCTATTGGTAATAGCCTTAGAAAGTACCACTGTTCTTCTAAGGAAATGATCAACTATCAAAACTCTACATGCACACACATTTGCGTCGAAATGGATCTAGCCAATGGCCTCCCTACCGAGATTTTGTTAAAGGTGGGTAACAGGTGCAGGAGGCAACCAATCGATTACGAAAAAATTCCATTCAGGTGTAGGAAATTTTTCTTAATGGATCATGTCTCCTCCAAATGTCATTTGCAACGCAATCTAGGGTACTCAATGTGCAAGCCGACATGGTGGATAGGGGTTGAATTTCAGCATTATATCATTCCACCCAATCCACCAAAGGATACTATGCATCACTCTGTGTCTCCAAAGGAAAGCTCCCCTCCCCCTCCTGGGGATCACACTTCTATCTTGCCTGCAAAGGCTACAACTTCCACAAATTCTAAAGGTAGTCAAGCTTTCACGCTTTCAGCTTCTCTTGATTCTTTCTCAGGTGATTTGGGGGGGAGATCCTCCCAGTAGTTGTAGAGCAAGTCACTATGGACTCTTCTCAATGTGACAATGATTGGACTGAGGTCAAAAGAAGGAAACCTTTGGCTGGGAAACATCATATGTTGCTTAGATCAGCCACAAAAGGTGGTAATAGTGGGACTCCAATTTAATCTAAAATATGTAATCATGTTCGCAAAGCAATAGAATGAGTGCTATCCTCATTGATAACAATTTTCCCAAAAAAAAAAAACATTAGAGAACACAATGTCTAGTTTCCAAATATATATATTTTATTGATATTGGATTATATTTGTTATTTTTTAATTCATTTCTAAGAAAAATAGTCATTAAACTTGAAATATCAAGATTTTTTGTTTTTAATAACTTTTTTTTTGGTTAAGTTTCTTGTAAAAAAAATTATATGACATCAATATTCATAGAAATCTCCACACAATAAAAACAAATATTCAAAAAATGTTCAGTTTAGGTCCAATTATGTTGTCTGTACACGTTGATTTTTAAAAACAACAATTAAGGCCAATAAAAATTCAATAAAACAATATTTAGAAAAAAATTACAAAAAAATATCCTCATCAATCTTCATGTTGTAAGCTCTCTTTCCCCAAATGGAATTAGCAAAATACTTTTATTTGGGTCAAAAAGTGGTGTTCATACACGTGCATGGTATGTTGAAAAAAAATAGGGACTTTTAAAAATTGGTTTTTATACATCCCTATCAAAATTAAATTTCTATCATCTGGGTATTTGAATAAATTACATATTTGGAAACTAGATTTAAAATGATAAATTTCATATTCCTAACTTTTTTTAAGATTCATTGTGTAAGTGCCTCAAATTTCCAGTCCAAATGTGACAAATTTTGAAAAACAACAAAAACACTTCCACTTTTTGAGCTTTTTGTGGACCTAGCTTCTTGCATCAGCCCTGTTACCGTTCATAAATATGTTATTTTCTACTTACATTATTGATCTAGGTTCACCTTGATATATTCCATTTCTCCCCCAATTGGATTGCTCTTCTTAATACTAATTTGCTAGCTCTCCCAAGGACAGTTTCAGACCACAACCCTCTGTTGTTACTCCCAACTGACCACTTTGTTGTTGGTCCTTTCCCTTTTCGGTTCAAAATATATGGAATTCCCATTTGGATTTCAACAATAAAGTTTCTTCATGTTCGAAAATCCCTGTACATGGCTCCCCTATGTCCAAGATCTCTCAAAGACTTAAACATGACAAAATTATGGTCAAGGGGTGGAATAAGAGAGTTTTTGGAGATGTGTTCTGTCAAAAAAGGGTCCTAGCTAACAAACTTGGCGAGATACAAAAAAGGATGGAGGAGGGTGATCCCAGCATCCTAACGAGCCAACAGGAGAAGGAAGGGCATTTTGAATGGGAGAAAATATTAAAGAAAGAAGAGGTTTTCTTGAAGAAGATATCTAGAATACAATGGCTGCTAAGGGGGACCAAAACACATCTTTCTTCCATGTGTCAGCTCTTAAACATAGGAAAAGAAACCATATAAAAAACTAAAAGAATGAGGCAGTGGATGAAGTGTCTAATCCCATACAAATTAGTTTATTAGCTACTAATCACTTCTGGGAGGCTTACTCGCTTCCTTTGAAGGCTCCTGCCCCTGGGTTGGTTGATCTGTTGTTGGAACCTCTTCCTACTCCTATTTCCCATGAGGATAATGTTTCAATTCTATTTCTTCTGAGAAGGTTCAGTATGTTGTGTTTAGTATGGGTGCCTATAAAGCTCTTGGGCCCGATGGTTTCTCCCCGGCTTTCTTCCAAACCTTTTGGGAGATTGTAGGGGTGGACCTTACTCTTGCTGCTAAAGATTTTTTCAACTCTGGTAAATTGATTAAACAAGTGAACCACACCTTCATAGATCTAGTCCATAAAATTGAGGACCCTCTATCCATGACAAATTTCCATCCTATTAGCCTTTGTAATACTATTTATAAGATCTTTTCTAAAGTTTTGGTGAACCTCTTGAAACCCCTCTTGGATAAAATGATTGGTCCTAGTCAAAAAGGTTTTGTTCCTAGCCACCACATTTTGGATGTTTCTTTATCCACCCATGAAACTCTTCACTCTATGGATAGGTATGTGCAAGATCATCATGGAAAAAACAGGCCCTTAAATGGCAATAAAATTCAGAAAAATCAGAGTTAGGCAACTTGACGTAAAAATTTGAATAAGTTATCTATATTATTTCAAAAATATGTAAGAATAGAATTTGTAGAAAATTGAATGTAGTTTCTAAACTACTAGGTTTTTTTTTTCTCTAAATATATTTGGTAAAAATTTGAAATTTCAGCACAATAGTACTTAAATTTCAAGAAAAAAATGAGAAGTAGGTATCTGTCTAACCACCCTAACCACAATAAAATGATAATATTTTTTTATAATATTTTAGATATAAGTAGAGCACTCATGCCCCGATGTGATGCATATTTTTTTGTAATTTTTTTCAAGTAAATAATTAATTATGATTTTTTTGTTACAACTTTTTAAAAATATAAAAACGCGTAAGTCTAACCACCTTAACTTCGTCAAAAATTCATGAAATTCATTTTTTTTTAATCCTATATTATGTGAAGCATAGAATGTGACACATATTTCAGATTCAAAAAATGTGATATCGTTTGAAAGCTATAGATGTTTTAAAATCAGCTATCAATTAGGACTTTATTAGTAATTCAAATAGAAAATGAATAATAATTATTTATTAAATTCAAAGTAAAGCATAATTTATATTGGTGGAAAGCTAAGAATCTCCTTTAAAAACCCTTTTCGTTTAATCAAATTTGGGTAAAAAAAAAGTCGTCAACCACATGGGCCATCAAATCACTTACATATCACCACTTTTTGGCCCATCATGATCCTACACATACCCAGACAGGTGTAACAACTCTAGCATGACACTTAAGCTTGACATTTCCAAAGCTTATGATAAATTCCTTTGGAACTTTCTTCCCAAAGTCTTTGATAAGTTAATGCAAAACCTAATGCAAAGGTAATGTAAGCTAGATCTAAGACTATGATGAACTCCAAATCAGAAATAAGGTATTCCAAAGGCTAGGTTCACCAAAACTAAACCTAGGAAATAGGGTTCCACCTTTTTGGAAAATGGAACATGGGGATAAGACCTATTTCACTCTCAAGTTTCACTCAAGGATTCCTTAGAGATCTCAATCCAAGGATTGAATGAGGGAAAGAGATATGCAATAAAGTGTCCTAGGGTGTGATTGAAGACTAAAAGGGGGCTCACCACCAAGTTAGGGCTTGGAAAGACTAGTAACATGCAAGTCCTAATGATAAAACCTAATTATATGCAAAACATACATAAATGACCTAGAAATGAGTTCGAATCAAAACAATAAACTGAGAAAATGTAGAGGTGCACTTGGAAATTTGAAGAGGCTTTGATGAAAGTTTGAAATCTAGGAAATGCTACATTTTGATGCACACTGGAACCCATACACTAGTAGGGGTGATTTAGTCCCAATTTAGGGTTTTTGGTTGAAAATAGAATCTAGAACTGTTGAATCAGGATCTATAGGAAAAGTCTAAAAATAGGTACATACTAGCGATTTAGTCCCAATATTAGGGTTTCTCTTTAACTCTTATATCCTCTAGTGCTTTCTTGTAACTTCCTTTCTGCCAAATCTCTAGTCCCGAAACACTGAATTCTACCTTGTAGATGACTTTTCATGATCTTGCAAACAAGGTGACAAATTTGAAAACTTGCAACTTGACAACTTTTCTCCAATATTACTCTTCAATAAATCTTTAGCCTAGATCTGCAAATCACACACTAAAGAGAGGGGAAATTTTGTTTTGTTAGTGGATAGGGGTTTTCCTTTGTCAAACCCCATTTTGGTAATCAAATCTTGAAATGAAATGAAATAGAAGGAAGGATTGATGAATGAACAAATATGTAATGTTACAACTCACTAAACCCTTGAATAAGTTATTGCAAAAATATATGAAGTGGCTAGCATGAATGTAGATCTCAACTCTTGCTTGAATGATATGAATATTGACTTGAATACTTTCTTGAATCATAAAAACCCTACACCACAAATGTTAGCTCAAAAAAAACATGATGCATGATGACTTTGACATGATGCTTGATACTTGAATAATGCTCCAAAATGCTTGATAATCAACTCTTGAATTCTCTTGAGTTCTAGAATGCTCAAATTATTAGATCACAATTGCTCCTTAAAGTTGCTATGTTGATATTATGATTGCTTAGGTGAAATTATGTGAAATAACCTCGTATTTATAATTGTTTATGCCAAATTTCTTGCAATTACAACACTACTTGAGTTGATATCAAATTTGGAAGAATAGAATCCTACCAAGAATTTGAATTTAAATTAGGCCCAAGCTAAGTGGGACTCATACACCAGTTGTGGCATGTGAGTCCCATTAGGCTAAGCTTAGGACACATTTTTCAAGAAATGCTCAGTTTAATGTTAAATTCAAATCGAGGCCTCGAAACTTGGGTGGGACCCATATTCCCAAGGTGGCATATGAGTCCTAGATCACTAAATCTAGGCCATAAAATCCAAAATCATTAATTTTTGATTGGTCAATTAATATATGTCAGGATTATCCTCAAAAAGATACATTAATCAACGCTCGTGGATGCAAAATAGGACCAAATAAAGCATAAAGAATCCCAATTTTAGTAGGGAGGGCCCAAACAAGTGTGAAAATGTAAAGGGATACATTTTTCTACTCTAAACCTAACCATTTCAATTTTGGATTTTTTATTATGTCTTGCTTGTTTTGTTTTTCCTATTAACATTTTACCTTATATATTATGATTTATTCTTTGCTTCACCACTTATGGAGAACATTTCTTATGTTGTTACATTTCATGCTTGTGACTTATTATATTTTCTTTATCAATTTTATACTATTGCATGGTCTTAAATTCATGCATCTCACATGCTTACTACTTGGGTTGTTCACTTGTTCATTATGGTAATAATTAATATGGTATTATGATTCACAATGCCTCTTATACATCTTTTTCATGGTATAGATTTCTACCTATCATATGTTTATTATGCATTATATTCTTCTAATTCCATGGTTATCAATTTATGCTAATTTTCCCATGCTCATTTATTTTTTTACTTATTACTACACATTGGATACTTATGTCATGATTTTACTTTATATATGTCATTGATACTCTAATGAGTTTCATCTTAAGCGGTCATATTTACATGTTTATCCTACATATTTATATGCTTAAATTTTATCTATTAACTTGATTACATATTCATAACTTTCTCACAAGATCCTCATATAGCATTTCGATCTATCTTTGATTTTTGATTTCCTATATTTCTCAACCAAACTTATTTTATGTACATTTCCAATTATCTCTATCTTATATACATACATACTTATGTCTTATTCAACTAAGAACTATATTATTTCTTAATCATTCATCAACTTATTCTCTCTATCGTCCTAATGATGGATCATGGAATGTGATCGGAAACGTTGATGAAAAAATTCAAACACAATCAAAATCTAGAAAGAACAAAATTGAAAGCATTTATAATGTATCATTTTTATATCCTAAGCCAATTATTTTCATACTATGTATAAAACCAATTGGGGGGAGCATAAATTATCACTAACACTATCCATGGTTGCTATTTCAAATAGCAGATTTGTGATATGTACATAAAATCATAACCATACCATGATAGATCTGATCAAATTACATGATTTTACCATGCACATGCCTATCACATTACCACATCACATGGAAATCTATGAGAATATCACACAAATATTGATTCCATGACCATGGTGCATGGGACCATATCGTATTACAACATCATGTAGATTATTTTCACAACACTTTATACATAACCATAATTTGATATCCCTTATCCCTTCTTTCTTAGTTTCATTGTTACAGATGATTGATATAAATTTTCTTTTTTTTTCAACTTTAGTTGTGAACCATTTCATACATTTTTTCATTTTAAATTTTATATGGAAAGATCATACCAAGGAGAATTAAAAAAAAATCCAAGAAAAATCCATTACTTTATATAGATCGATAAATTCTTTAATTTCTGAAAATTTATTTTTGTGTGGCCAGAGAATATTCATATACTCTAAATGAACACTCTTTTCAAATTCTATAGTGGGGAAAAAATTTATATATTTTAATTAGTATATTTATACCATTTCTCATTTAATTTTAGGCCCATCCTGATGGGAAAATCTTAATGTAATTACATGTAATAAGGAATACTCCTATGCTAGGTTTGGCTCATGGTTTAATGCCTACCTATCTTTACTTACTCGTGTTCACGGTTTTATTCTTATTTATTTATCATTTCACCCTTCATTATTTCACCTTCATTTGTACTTACCTCCACACATTAAATCACTACATCAACATTAACACATATCCATATGGCTCAATTTCATATTATGCAAGATCAATGCTCTAACATATTGAAATGATTCCTTATTTAAAATGATCAAATTCAAAATTTTCTACCTCTTTGTACTAGTCATGCTTTGATTTGGTTAAAAATGGAAGGGCGCGTACCCATTATAGAGTAGTCGTAGAGGCAAAAGGAAGTGGCTCACAAAAAGTGAATCACCACAAAACAAGACTAACTAGAAGTGAGCCAAAAAAAAACCAACAAACTAACGATGATTTTGACCAGAGCATATAACCAGTAACAACATCTGTAAAGAAATAGAGACAACAAAAGAAAAGGAAGCATCACAAAAAACACCACCCTATGGAGACAGGGGAAACCCACTGAAATCCAATAGCTTAAAAATATAACCAAAGGTCTATAAAATCCAAGCATCAACTCCAAAAATTCTAGCTATGAGCACAACATAAACCAAGGGGAAAGAAAGGGGTCATTTTCCACAAAAAAACTAACCTTACCAGCAAACCCACATACCACCTCCAAAGGGGCACACTCCAAGTCAAAATGAGTTGCAAAAGGAGCCAAAAAGAGGAAAGAGAGCTGCCCAACAAGTCAGCAAAGGAAATCTCCACCTCAATAGGAGAAATATCAGCCTCAATGAGAGAAATTTTGGCATCGAGCATAAAGTAAACCAAAGTGAATGAATACCCCTCTGTAACAACTCCCAACACCAAAAGCCCAAACAATCTCCACCTCAAAAGGAGAAGCTGGTGCTACCACAATAATGGGTTACACTTTATGGGACATCCTAATTTTTGCCTAAAATCACATATTTTAGGAAAACATAATAATTCAAGCCTTCATATGTTCCATTTAAAGGATTTTAATTAAATATGGTTAGATCAAACCCCTTAGATATAACCCCATTAGTTTTAAACCATTTCTATAATAGAGTCACCTCTACACCTATCAAAATGTTGATAAAAACCCCACTTTTGATTTAATTTTTGGGGGATCAAATGAATTCATTTAAAATTTATATTTTGTAAGTATGTAGCCCTTATTATAAGCTTCCCAAAAAGTATAATTTTAAATATATTTGATTTGATTATTATATTTATTTTTTATTTCTTGTGAATGTAGGTTTTTCAATGAACATCAAGGTCTTTGGTTCACATATATGAAAAAATAAGAAAATAGAGAAAAAAAAATTCTAAAAAATACACATGCACTAGGTATTGATGTCCTTATTCTAAAAAAAAGAGAATAAGTTAATTCAAAAGCATACAAAAAAAGTTGTGTGGTACGAAGTACACCTATGTCTAAATTATAATTACTCTGACTTGGAAAATTAATTAAAAAAATATATGCAACAAAAAAATATGAAAATATGTCCATGTACTAGATATTGGTGTAAAGAATCTGTATTTTAAAGATTAGAATTATATCCTTTCCAGAAAAAAGTTATGTGATACGAAGTAAACATCTCATTTTAAAAATATTGTTTAGTGGAAAAAATACATTATTAAAAATTACATAAAAGGATTCAAAATTTATTTTTAAATTTTTCTAAAAAATATAATTGTAATCTACACACAAAATCTCACAAATCACTAATTTGTTTCATCTTCAAATTCTTAATGGTTTAGCTGTTATAGGTGTAAGAAAGTAAATATTTGGTGAAAAATGTTGATTTCAATATCAAGTTTGACCAAAATGTGTAATCCATTATTGTGGGATCACCCAAACTAAAAGTAAAGTTGAAGAGAGAAGGAAACAACACAACCCAAAAGAATAGCACCTTTAAGAACCGAAAGGTTGATCCCATCAACAACCCTCCTACAACCAACATGGGAGACTTCCACAAACTAAACGTAAAATTCCACAACACTCTCAAGAGCCAGACAAGTAGAACACTTAGCATAAACACTATAACCCACTAGCAAAACATGGTTGAAGGCTCCAAAACTTGAGACAAGAAACTTCAAATCAGGGTAGAGCCTTGACCACCATAGGCTCTAGAAAGGACCGAGTAGCATCGAGGCCTACAAGGGCACTCGAGATAAAATAGCAATCTCTAGCCACATAAGAGAATAGGGGGGAAGAACAATAGTAAATTCTTGGTAGGAGTGAAGAACATAATTTTTAGCAACAAGCCCTATTTGAGAGGCAACAAAAGAACCACAACCACCTGACAATCCCAAGATAGAGGAGTAGACAATGGTAGAGTAAAAATGTTAAGGAAAAAGTAAAGACCTCCTCCCAACTGGTAGGAAGAAGCACAAACCCATGTCAACTAGAGAAAAGCTAGCAACCAGGAAAAGAAACGAACCCATAGGCACAAGACAAGCCCACATAAGCAACCTGGTATAAGATACAAAAATGCATAATAGAAAATTAATGACAGAGCAAACCCATAGAAGGACTAAACACACCACTAATAGCATCATATTAGATGCGAGAGAAGGAAGCCACAAATCTCAATCACCCAGATAGAATGAAGATAAAGGAGCAAAGAAAAATGTCCCCCACCACACAGCCAACCAAATGCCCAAGTGAAGCCCCAAGCCAATAGTTAGGGAAAAACCAAGAACAAGAAGAAAGAAGCTTCCAGTCATGGGAAATTCCAACACCAACCACATAAGAAAAAAGGAGGCAAGGGCTCGGCCCTGAGACCCACACCCAACAACACACAACCAAAGATTTTCAGCCAAGCTTGCCCAAGCACAAAGAAACTCCCCAAAACCGCCCAACCAAAGAAAATAAGACAGGAGTAGCTACCACCACCGCCAAAGAGGAGCACAAACCATCGAACATTGAAGCATTTAGGTTAGGATCCCTATCATCAAAGTCCTCAGGGGTTTTCAAAATTTCCCCCCTATGCCTCTTCTCGCCTATCACTACGTAGAGCTTGCAACAAACAATATTGAAGAAGACGATTATCAACAATATGTTTATACAATTTTAATTTTGATTATTTTAATGGATTTTGATGAATCTATCTTCTACCAATGGTATTTTCTTTATATCATTCTCTTGTTCCATAACACATGAGTTGTACATAAAATATTTTGTATGATTTTTCTATAGGCTTGAAATTCTAGTTTCTACCTACACCACAATTAGTTTATCAATTAATTTCAAGTTTTGAGAACAACAAGCTATTATTTTCTTATGTGAATTGATAGGGATTTTTTTTATAAAATAAATTCCACCTTATTCAGAATATGGGGTTTGGCACAAATAGGTTATTATGCTATGACCAACCTGTAGTGATGAATTCTGAGATTTTGTTATTTTTGAAACAAATTTACTATTTGTAATTGTAAATGGGGATTATTGTCCTAAAACATTTCAGATAAAATATCATACTGTGAATGGATTTACCATTGATCTAACAAGCCTTTTTTTTATGCAATTTTTGGGTTCTTTCTTGAAGTTGTGGATTATCGAACTACATATTATAATTCTTCAAGCAGGCAAGATTGCAAATTCTAGGAAAAAATGTTATAAAAAATTGTATAATCTTTCATAAGGAAACATGTCCTAAAGTGTGGACCTTCTCTATAGATGAGACACTTTTGTTAGTATTTTTCTTGAAAGTTTCATGCAAGCAATAAGGTTAAACTTCTCTACGTATTTCAATATTGGCCTTACTTAAGTAGAGAGCATAAGGTAAAGCAAAGATAGGTTCAGTTAGAAATCCTTCCCAGAACATAAGATTACTAGACTATTGCCATAAATGAAGAATTATTAATCTAGGTCTTTATATGTTTCCTTATTTCTTAGATACAATTTTAAATAAGTTTCCATTGTAATATCCAGATTCAAAATGCTAAGATTTTTGCTTCTACTTGATAAAATTTTATTGTGGAATCCTTTAAAATCGTCATTTTATTGGAATTTATTGTTTGCCCCTGAGCCTCTTGTCGTTGCCACCTACCTATCAGGAGTTGTTTTCTCCTTGCTAGTTTTGGGATCTTCATCCCTGCAGCTCCTGACTGCTTAGAATTGAATGAGGTAGGAATTTTTGAATTCCCAATTAATGTTGGTTGGTAATTTTGAATTTGAGAGGGATTGTTTGAGAAAGACAAAAGGAATGAAGGCAGTATTATTCTATCTGTTGGAGAAGTCAGTTTTTGCATAAGCAAGTGATTTGCAGCAAGAAAAAAAGTTGTAGCAGCAACAGGGAATGTTCTTATAACATTTTGCAGAGTGTTTGCAGTGAGTAGAAACCGCTCTTGATCGCTTAGTGTTTGCAAGGAACAACAAATAGTTCTAGTGAGTTTTGACAGTGAGCGCTAAGGAGCTCCTGATTGTTTGTGAACTGGTTGAGCAACTGATCACTCCCAAAAAGTTGTAATAATTTGTTTTTAGTTTTTTTCCTGTATTGTTTATTTCTAGTCAGCTTTTTGAATAGAAAGAAGAAATATTGCATGTCTCCTCTTGTTTGTTATTCCACATTTTAGAGATTTGTGTATTTCTAGTTTAGCTAGAAATCAGAGTAGCAACTCTATGTTTTTTTTTTGCATTTTAAAATCTTGACACGGTATCAGAGCCATAGGCCCCATTTCCTTATGAGTTTGGGCATTTGTTTTTTTTTTGGTGTTGAGATTTTTGTTGTAGGAGACATGGTTGGAGATGAAACAAAGAGTTGGCAACAACCACCATCCTTTAATGGACAGAACTATGATGTTTGGGCCAAGAAGATGAAGACCATTATGGTTGCAAATGATTTGTGGGATTTTCTCATAAATGGGTCCATGGATATCACTGACCTAGTTGCATTTGCAGCTCTCACAAATAACTAGAAGACCCAATTGAAGGAGCAGAGAAAGAAGGATGCAAAAGCTTTGAGTTTCATCGAAGTAGCCTTGACAGAGGCCATTTTTCCAAGAATGGCAACAGTTGAGTATGCAAAAGAATCTTGGGAAATCCTCCAAACTAGATACAAAGGGATTGATAAAGTCAGAGGTGTTAAGCTCCAGTTACTTCAAAGAGAGTTTGAAGTTATTGAAATGAAGGAAAGAGAGTCTGTTGCAGACTTTCAAACAAGATTCTCAGGTTTGTTAAACCAGCTGAGAGAAAATGGAGATGTGTTAGAGGAGTAGAAGATTGTTGAAAAAATCCTCAAATGTCTACCCACGAGGTATGATCCACTTGCCATTATTATTGAAGAGGCAAAGGACCTTTCTACTTTGACAGTGGATGAGTTAATGGGTTCTCTCCATACCCATGAGCAATGCCTAAAGAGGTCTGCTACTTCTTCCCAAGAGAAAGCTTTCAAAGTTCAGTCAAATGCAAGAGGCAGGGGGAGAGGTAGAAATGGCTCTCGAAGAGGTAGAGGTAGATCTGGACAAGGAAATGTTGGAGAAGAAAGCTCGGGACGAGCATGCAGCCAAGATGGAGTGAGAAGCTCTCAAAAAAACTCCTAAAGAGGCATGAAGAATAGAAGTTCGAATGGGAGAAGTGACAAGAGCAATGTGGAGTGCTATTACTATCACAAGTTTGGACATTATGCAAGTGAGTGCTGGAAAAAGCACGGTAATCAGCAAAAACAAAATGCTAATGTTGTTGATTCGAATGTGGTTGAAAGAAATCAGTCCATAGACTTCATCATGTGCAACATTGGTGAAGAAGGCAACCCTGAAGTCTAGTATTTGGACAATGGTTGTAGCAACCACATGAGTGGTAATGAAAGTCTTTTTTCTTTCATTGATAAAAATGTAAAGTCTGAAATTAGAATGGGGAACAAGGGAATAGTTCAAGTCAAAGGAAAAGGATCTATCATGATCCGCACCAAGCAAGGTGAGAAGAAGGAGGTTCAAAATGTGTTCTTTGCACCGGGGTTAAAGCATAACCTCATGAGTGTTGGATAGTTGATCCAAAATGGATACAAAGTGTTGATGGAGAAGGGCCAATGCATCATTTATTACAAGAATGAGAGGACGAAGGTGTTTGCAGTAATACAAATGACAAAGAATCGGATGTTTCCATTGAAGATTGAGACGTGCTTCTCATCTCAGTCCATTGTTGCACCTCTCATGGATGGAAAATGTATAGCAGTACAACATGCAACGCTCAAGAGCACTATTGAAGACCCCTCTGAGCTATGGAATCTCAGGTATGGACACTTAGGCTTTGTTGGTCTGAGTATTTTGTCCAAGAATAGAATGGTTGATGGTTTGCCAAGTATAGTAGAGCCTAATGTTAGATGTGAGGCTTGCATTTTGGGCAAGCAACATAGGCAACCCTTTCAATCGAGCAACTCTACAAGGGAAAGAGCACCATTGGAGTTGGTGCACACGGATTTGGTAGGCAATATGCAAATCACATCCATTGTTAACAACAGATTTTTTATGACCTTCATTGATGATTTCGGCTGTAGGACATGGGTTTATTTTTTGCAGCATAAGTCTAATGCATTTGATAATTTTTTATTGTTTAAAGTCCAGGCTAAAAAGGAGAGTGGACACTTCATTAAGGTCCTAAGGTCAAATCATGGAGGAGAGTATACCTCCAATCAATTTGTGAATTTTTGTAGGAAAAATGGCATCAAGAAGGAGCTTACAACCAGTTATACTCCACAGCAAAATGGAGTAGCTGAAAGGAAGAATAGAACCATCGTGGAGATGGCAAGGAGCATGATGAAAGAAAAGGGACTCCCAATTGAATATTGGGGAGACGCTGTAGCAACAGCTGTTTATTTAATTAATAGAAGTCCAACAAAGGCGGTCTATGACAAGATACCTCAAGAGGCATGGACAAAGCGTAGATGGATGGTTGAGCACTTAAGAGTGTTTGGTTGTGTGGCTTATGCACACATGCCTAAGGAAAAGAGGCAAAAATTGGATGAATAGGGAGAGAAGTGTATTTTCATGGGTTACTATTCAAAGTCAAAAGCCTACAGGCTGTATAACCCAGTCAACAAAAAAATTGTTATCAGCAAAGATGTGGAGTTTTTAGAAGATCATCATGGGATGGAAAATTCGCTCCCGATCGCTCCAAATTGCTCTTGATTATTCCTGACGTTGATGAAAAGGAACAAGAAGTACGGAATGATGATTTAGTGGAGCCAGTAGTCGCTCCTAACAGATCTGTATGAGCTATTAAAAATTTTAGAAATCGCTCTTGATCAGGAATAATCGTTCCTGATCCAAACAGATAGAAAGGCAAGCAACCACAGACAGCTAGAGAATAGGTCACGGAAATAGCTCGTGATCGCTCCCAATCACTCTCGAACCAGCCTGTTCAGTAGAATAGTAGTAGCAGTGAGAGTTCAGACCCTACTCTTGCCTCCCTAATGCCAAGAAAGACCAAGAGTCTAAGGGAGATCTACCAAGATGAAAGCTATGATGAAGAATTTGATAAGAACATGAATTTTGCATTGTGTTCTCATAGTGATCCGATTTATTTTGAAGAAGCTATGAAAGAGGATAAATGGTGTGAGGCCATGGATGAGGAGATAGATGCAATAGAGAGGAACAACACATGGGAGTTAACTAATTTTCCTCCAAATAAGAAATTTATTGGAGTGAAATGGGTCTATAAGACCAAATGCAATGTCGAAGGAAGAATAAATTGGCACAAGGCAAGATTAGTGGTCAAGGGGTACAAACAATAGTTTGGAGAGATTATGATGAGACGTATGCCCCTATTGCAAGGATGGAAACCGTGTGGGCAGTCATAGCAATTGCAGCCCAACACAAATGGAAGATATTTCAAATGGACGTGAAGTCCGCCTTCCTTAATGGAGTATTGAAAGAGGAAGTTTATTTGGATTAGCCATTTGGATATGAAGTTCTAGGTGAAGAACACAAGGTGTATAGGTTGAAGAAGGCTCTTTATGGGCTGAAGCAAGCTCCATGGGCATGGTACAATAGGATTGACTCATATTTGATGAGCAATGTTGTGATCTCTGTTGTTAATACTTGTATGTTGATGATCTTGTTTTTACTGGGGATGATGATTTCCTCATTGCTGATTTTAAAGAGGCCATGAAAAGAGAATTTGAAATGACAGATTTAGGTCTCTTGAGTTATTTTCTAGGCATAGAAGTAAAACAAATGCATGATTGTATTTCTATCTCTCAAGATAAATATGCAAATGAGATCTTGAAGAGATTTAGGATGCTTGAAAGCAAGCCTGCCTCAAAACCAACAACAATTGGTCTTAAGTTGAGCAAAGAAGATTGCAGCAGCAATGTGGATCCAACCATGTATAAAAGGTTGGTTGGAAGCTTGATGTATTTGACAACAAATAGGCCGGATATAATGCATGGAGTGAGTCTGATTTCCAGATTTATGGAGACTCCAAGCGACACCCATTGGCAAGTGAGTAAGAGGATCCTGAGGTATGTGCATGGTACCAAAGGATATGGTGCGTTGTACACAACAACAAAAGAGTATGGGTTGGTTGGATACACTAATAGTGATTGGGCAGGAAGTTTGGATGATAGGAAGAGCACTTCGGGCTATGTGTTTCATTTGGGTTCGGGTGCTATCTCTTGCAATTCCAAGAAGACACCTATAGTTTCCCTATCAACAGCTGAAGCCGAGTATATAGCAACAAATGCAGCAACATGTCAAGTTATTTGGCTGAGAAGAATCTTGGTAGATTTGAGAGAAGAACAAGAGGATGAAACAGTGATCTTTTGTTACAATGTTTCATCAATAGCTTTGATGAAAAATCCTGTGTTTCATAGAAGAAGCAAGCACATTGAAATCAGTTATCATTTCATTCATGAATTGGTTGAAGGTGGTGAAATTAAAATGGAGTTTTGCAGGTCTGAGCAGCAGCTAGTAGACATATTCACCAAGTCTTTGAGCAAGGACAATTTTGAGTGCCTAAGGAGAAAATTGGGTGTTGTTGATTTAGATCAGGTTTGAGCTTGTTGTTTTGTTGGCTCAGGACAAAGGGGGAGTGTTGGAGTTTATTGTTTTCCCCTAAGCCTCCTATCTTTGCCACCTACCTGTCAGGAGTTGTTTTCTCCTTGCTAGTTTTGGGATCTTCATCCCTGTAGCTCTTGACTGCTCATAATGGAATGAGGTAGGAATTTTTGAATTCCCAATTAATGCTGGCAGGTAATTTCAAATTTGAGAGGGAATTTTTGAGAAAGACAAAATGAATGAAGGCAGTATTATTTTGTCCATTGGAGAAGTCAGTTTTTGCAGAAGCAAGTGATTTGCAGCGAGAAGAAAAGTTGTAGCAACAATAGGGAATGTTCTTAGAAAATTTTGCAGAGTGTTTGTAGTGAGCAGAAACCATTCCTAATCGCTCAGTTTTTGCAAGGAACAACTGATAGTTCCAATTGAGTTTTGACAGTGAGATCTAAGCAACTCCTGATTGTTTGTGAACTGTTTGAGTAGTTGATCTCTCCTAGAAAGTTGTAATAGTTTGTTTTTAGTTTTTTTTCTGTATTGTTTATTTCTAGTCAACATTTCGAATAGAAAGAAGAAATATTGCATGTCTCCTCTTGTTTGTTATTCTACATTTTAGAGATTTGGGTATTTCTAGTTTAGCTGGAAATCATAGCAGCGGCTCTGTGTTTTGTTTTTTCATTTTAAAATCCTGACACATTTGTAATACGAAAGTCGTGTTAAATTAACTAACAGTTTGGAACAAATTATATCCTCATGTAAAATATTCGAGAATTTTTTTCTTCAATGGTCTGAGAAATTTGTATATTGTTTAAAGCCTCTATGAACTATGTGAAATTGTGAAAAGCTAAAATTTGTCTATGTGCTTGGAAATTTTCTTTAAGTTTGAATATGAAATTTGGTATTTCTAGAGCGTTATAAAATTAATTTATTTAACTTGTAATCTAAAATGAAATACATTTTTGTTTTCTCAAAGGAAATACTTATTATTTGAGGTTTTGGGACATGCAAAAACCTTTAAGACCAAGATTATGGTATATGGGTAACACTTAAGTCGTATTGAGTATGTTAAAGGATGATTATCGCTTACTTTTGGAACAATGACATCATATGCATAAAACTTGAAAGGGAATGTAGCATAGGATATATCTTTGGGTAAACCATAATGTTCATTCTTGCCACATTGTTCACACCTCAATGATCAAAAGAAAACAACTATTTCTTCCTATACACTCAAGTACATTCCACTAAAAATAGTTCCATTCTTATGCTAACTATCCTGAGATACACTAGGTAGATCTAGACATTGTTCACATGCTTTCCCATATTAGCAAGATCCATTATCTAAGATAGCAATATACATGCAAGTATTTGAGAGTTGGAGATTTTATATTTTTAGGTGTTTTTGCTTCTAAGTCAGATCAGGGGCTGCATATGGTTACATTTTGTCACACCCTGTGAAGTGCTTGCACTATAATGATGAGTGTTTAGGCATGCCCAAAAATAGGGGCCTAAATGTGTTTATGTGGAAGCAGTCTCAGTATTTGAAAATCATAGTGGCCTAGCTTGATTGAGTAGCTATTTTGAGGTTCACAAAGCTGAGTCACTATTAGGCCAACTGACTAAATTCTTTTGTCTCTATTTGTGTTCTTTCTATATGCTGAAACCTATCAGGTCCTAGATTTGTCAATCTATGTTTATATTATATTTAACCATTCTAACAAAATTCACCGTCAGTAATTCATCGTTTGAAAATTCATCACCAACAATTGTTGGAGGTGAATTTTTCATGGCGGTGAATTTTACCGCAGTAAATTGTTCATGATGAATTTTTTGATGGTGAATTGTTGCAGTGAATTTGCCTGATGCCATATTTAACATTTTAGCCTCACTAAAAATATGTAGCATACCAACCTCTATGAAAACAGTCAATTACCTGTGTTACTAAATTATTAATGATAAATTGTTTTTATATTTGTTCTATTTTTCTCCATCTTAATTTTAAGGTTGAAGAATTCCAAAAAAACTATGACACATTCCAAACAAAAATACACAACGAAGCATACTTTGTTAAATTTCCATTAACACTATTGTAACATACTTAATATCATTCTTCTGTATAAAATGGTAAATTGATTGTCATTTCCTAATTCTGTGGCCATACAAATTCAAAAAACAAATTTCAAAAATATTATGAAAATTTTTAACCCAACTCAACTTACTACTTCCATAACGAGGTGAAAGAACACAATGAACTGATGAATGCTTGAAAAAAAATTTGGTTTCTTCATCATGTTTTTGCATAAAATTTCTCAATGTAAATTCAATAAAAATTAATGTGTAAATTTGAGTATGTGTTTTTCGTATGCTTTGATTTGGGAAGGCAACCAGGTTCTAAGTGAATCTTTATCACTAAAATTTCCTGGCTATTTTGAATCTACAAAAAAATTGGGTAAGATCATATAAAGAGCCATTTTGATTACAACCAAATGTGTTCATGGATAACGAAATTTTTACAATTGTAATTTTTATGAAAGTATCATTTAATTTGTTATAAAAACATATGCATTACTAAAATTGTGGACATTTTACAATCAATCTTGTATATAGTTCAAACTAGACTACAATATTGTGCTTACTTATTAACAACCACTTTAGTTTTTTCTACAGGTGCCTTATATATAAAAGTAAATGCATTTATTATGTAACTATGTTAACTTCTTCATTGATTATATAAGTCAAAGAAGAAAATATTAAATGTGCATCGACCTTTTCTCACCTCAAATATGATGAAGCAGACAAGGATAATCAATAGGGAACATCTAAGTTATAGCTCCAAATGTATGTGTTCATATTATGTAAAGATCTAAATGGGGTGATAATCAAATATTCGAGATGGAGAAAAATATGGAATGTGATAGGGCCATATAAATACTCATTTTGATTACAACCAAATGGATTCAAGGACAAAAAAATTGCGACAATTTTAATTGTTATGAAAGTATCATTCAAATTTCTATAAGCACATATGCATTACCAAAATTTTGTAGATTTTACAATCATTATTGTATATATTTCAAACTATACTACAATACCATGCTTACTTATATACATATCTCTAATGGTGTAATCATTGTGTAATTAAAAAAATATGTGTCTCATATATTGAATAATCTATGTTTAAAAAATGATAAATATATTTTATTTTTAGCTCAAGTTATGCATTGCCTAAATGTTACTCATTAAACAAAAAAAAAGTGCAAGAAATGTTTTGTTCTGTAAATATTTAAAATATGAGATAAATTTTATTTTTATTATTTTTTAATTAAAAATTTAATTTCTATAGAAAATATCACAAATATTAAAAAATATTAGTTTATATTATCTATATTTTTATGGTTTAATTATTATAATTGATATAAAATGTTGATTTTATATTTACTAGTTAGACTAAAAAGTGGGACACACATTTATGTTGTCACTCAAAGACAATGAATCTCATTTACACATAAACTATCTACATGGTAGTAGATATTGTGTTTGTTTTTTCATTCAATTCAATAAAGTCAACCCATACAAGAGTTTGACCTAAGATAACTTGATCTTAACAATCCAACCTTTCCCCAATTATTTTTATAGACACCCCAATGCTTCCAATCACATCATATTTTAGAGATTGGGTCAAACAATATTTGGTAATTTGTATTTTTTTTTTTGGATTTGCAAATCAAAGTTCAAATCTATAATACTCATGATCAAGTCCATGACACTTAGAGATTACATTATAAGATTTTCTATAATCCCAATTTTAAGACAATTAACATATCAAGATGATCAATTTTTTGAAGATAATAAGTAGTTTTTACATATTATCAACACCATTCTTCTATCATCAATTTTAAAACTAAATGCATTATTTTTTTAATTTAATTTTTAAATATTTATTATAATTATCAAATCCTAATAATTAATTAATATTTATTTAATAAAAAAACTACGTTAAAAAATTATGTTCAATTTTATTATAGTACTTGTTATGACACTTCAAACAAAGACACAAATTTTTATCACAATAAAAGTTATTAAATATAACTTAGGTCATTTAAGGCCCACTATGATTTTGTTCTTACTAATGACAAATATACATAATACTATTATGGTGTGTTGGTCCAACCAACTAATCAACTAATTTTTGTAATATAATAAATAATATATTAACAATGATAATTAAATTATAAATAATATATAATTTATTTATAAAATATAATGGCTAGATATATATATATATATATATATATATACATCAATCTAAGCATTATTCTTATTAAAGTGAGTTTTTATTTGAAATATGAAAGTGAGAAAGAGTGAGTTGATGCGAGTGACAATAAATCAATGAAGTTAATATGAATGATAACATGTCAACTACTTAATTAGAATATTAGATGTTAGAGAATTTGTAGTAATGTAAATTGAGATTGATGTAGATTTATTTTGTAATGTGTGATCAATAAATACTTTTTTTGGTGTAATTCTTTTTCTTAAAATTGATCTAGGATGATATTCTTAAATGCATAATCCCAAACATGTAATTTGAAATATTTAATGTGTACATAATAATTAGCAATTATATTTTTAAATTCATGAACTTGAAAATTCAGAATTCAAAGACTAGATCATACACCTATGAGATTTTAGATGAAATATTTTAAGAAATTTTAGAAAAGTTTTGAAAAACTCTACTTAAATATCACGGGGTTCAATTATTGAAATAGATGATAACAATTTTACACCTCATTAAATATTTATCTTATTTTATTGATCAAACAAGATTATACTTTCCTGAGATACACTAAAAATAAAAGAATTAAAAATAAAGTCAAAGTGGCAGGTACAAATATAATACAAATTATGTGGAGGCTTCGTCACTTGACGCGTAATCACATTTAATACACTTTAAATCAATGCCATTCGAAGTAGGAGAGATTGGACTTGGCAACTTTGAAATCGTCCGCCAACGATGACACCACCTCACGTGAGCTGTGCAAGCAACACGCTCACCCATCACATTCTACACCTTTTTTATTTTCTTTTAAATCATTTCTTCATAAAAAGTCCTCGCAGATCGTTTTCCTCGTTCTTAAATTTAATCATTTTAAATCATTAATTAAATGGCAACAAAGAAGACAAAGTCTGTCGAGGAAATCCCAAAGAAATTCCCCCTCCATAACAAACCCACAGACGATGTTTCCTAACGCCCTTTTCCTCTGCTTTTCCGCGCCTCTGCAATTCCATTCCATTCTGATAATTCAAATACGTTCTTGTTAAAAAGGAATTCTTGAATTCCAATTTCGTATCTTCTTTTTCTCTTGGTGGAAAGATATTTGAGAATGGTTCGTTTCAGCAACAACATTATTGGATTACTTAATTTTGCAACTTTTGTGCTCTCTGTCCCGATCTTGGGCGCCGGAATATGGCTGGCAACGAAGGCAGGCAGTGACTGCGAAAAGCTTCTTCAATGGCCTGCGATAACCCTCGGAGCATTTCTCATGCTCGTCTCTCTCGCCGGCTTGGTAGGCGCCTGCTGCAGAGTCACATGGCTGCTCTGGCTTTACTTGGTCGCCATGTTTGTGCTTATTCTGCTCTTGTTCTGCTTCACTGTCTTCGCCTTCGTCATCACCAACAAGGGCGCCGGTCAGGCCGTCTCGGGAAGAGGGTACAAAGATTACCGGCTGGGGGACTACTCAAACTGGCTGCAGAAGAGAATAGAGAAGGGCAGCAACTGGAACAAAATCAAAAGCTGCCTTCAGGACGCCAAGGTATGCAGGAAACTTGCTGATAATTCCGTCGGCCAAGTCGCAGAGCAGTTCTACAAAAATAATTTATCCCCAATTCAGGTAATTGTCTTGACCTTCCACGCCCGAATTCTCCTTTTTGTTTTAAATATTGTAACTTTGGAGTATCTGAGCTCTGCCTCTTTCATCTTATGAATACTACGGTTTTGATATCTTTCTGTAATAATAACATGTCAAATTTGAATCGAATTTTACAGTCCGGTTGCTGCAAGCCTCCAAGCTCCTGCAACTTTGTGTATGTGAACGCCACTTATTGGATTTCCACAGCAGGCAACTCAAAAGACATGGACTGTAGTAAATGGAGTAATGATCAAGATCAACTGTGCTATAACTGCGATTCCTGCAAGGCAGGTGTGCTGGCAAACTTGAAGCATGACTGGCGTAAGATTGCAGTTATCAATATTGTGGTGCTTATTGCTCTGGTTGTGGTTTATTCTGTGGGGTGTTGTGCTTTCCGGAACAATAGGAGTGAGGAGAGATATGGGTATGGATATAAGGGATATCGTTGAGCTTCAGATTCGGCTATGGAAGGAGCAAACATTAGGGTATAGATATTTTTTAATATTTTTCCTGTTTTACATTTTATGATATTCGTTGTGTTTGGAGAGGTTTACATTCAGGTTCATACTGTGGGAGAGCTTGGCGCTTATGGCTTTATATTAGTAATATTTAATTTTGAGAGATTATTTTGGCTGAGTATATTTGTAGTTACATGATATTAATGTATTATTTTATTATTTATAAAAATAAATTTGTATGGTTTTGAAAAATATATGTGAAGTGTAGAGTCTATGGATAATGCAATGAGCTGTTATCATCTTGGATTAATATTTATTTAATTTATATTTTGATTTATAAAGTTAGGTGATATTTAAATTAGGTAGTTTTTTCTTGTTCATGTTAAATATAGTTATGTGTTGAATATTTTATGTTAAAAAAATTATATTATAAATTAGTTGTATAGATTTTTTGTTATAAAGTAAATATAATTTATTTTTTATCAATAACATCAAAGTGTTCAAAAATTTAGAAAGCAATCTTATGAAGAGATTTTTAGAATCTATTTTTATGGTGCAAAGGTCTATTGTGATGAGGAAAAAATTGCTACAAGATAAGTTGGAATCTTGTCCTAGAAAATAAGAGTTTCTAATTTTTAGTTCTCAAATTTCTAGTGGTTGCTTTTGGGATATGGCTGGAAATCCCCCCAATAGTTTAGGAGTTATTTCATGATATGATTTCATTAAAGTACGTAAGTATTTTTAACATTAACTACTATTACCCAAAAGAAATTCATAAAATAGTCATTTTTTATAATCTTAAGAGAGTTTTTTTAACATTGCTGCTAAAAAATTCATAAATTCACTTAAATATTATAATATCTTAGAAATTTTTAACAACAACTGTTAAATTTTTTTAGGTAGTCCTTCCTCCAGAAGATCATATCTTTATTTGATCAAATTAAACCCATTAATGTTTTGATCAGTATTATGTGATGGTATTTAATATGACACTAATCTCTTCAAAAAAGTGAAGAAATAAATGCATTGAGGAAAGGCATGTGCACTTGGTATTTTGGTGTTAAATAAGAGGTTGGAAAATGTTCTAATTACCCTTGAAAAATGAGTGGATCAATAGTGTTTATAAAAATAATTCAAACAAAATTTAGAGAAAATAATATGCACAATTATCTCACAAATAATAAGTAAAATAATCAAAGTGTTAAATATCTTCTAAAAGAGGAAGTTCTTTAATAAAGAAGGCAAAATATTATTGAAAATAATTAACACATAATGTTATAATGTCAAATAATGTGATATAATGATACCCACCATTAACCAATCATCATATACACAAAATCAAAAATAATATCCACATTTAAATGAGACCATCAATGTTTGTAAGCCGCTTACAATAATGGCTTCCAACAACATATATTTGAATCACATTCAAATAACAAATAAAACTAAAGTAAAGAATTTAAAAACCAAACAAAATATGTTTGGCATGAAGGACTTTAAAAACCCTTATTTTCGTTGTCAGATTAATGTTTGCATTCTCCATCGTAGTCTATATATCCATGAGGCAACAAACATTATCCAACACGTCTTCATTCATATGTGGTAGTTTTAACTTAAAAACCTCCTCAAACCACTAGCAAATAATCATTTATGAACTTAGTCAATAGTTTGATGCGCTTCTTTTCTAATTATTCAACCCTAATGAATGGGCTATATAAGAATCCCTACAATTTACACGAGGATTCTAGTACTATTTAGGCCTTTGGGAAATTGAGTGATGGAAGATGGGATTTATGATTTTTTCTTTAGTGTGGGGTTTAGGAGGGAATGTAGAGGAAATCATTCATAAACTTGGTAATTATGTTTTTCATTTTTAATATTAATATTTTCATTTATAAAATTTTAGTAATATTTTTTCATTTTTATATAGACATTTAATTGTTTATTTTTGCACATTCATAATTATAGGTGTATCACTCCAACTACACTCATAAACATTTATGTTTTCTTTCATCATAGATATTGTACAAACCAAATGCAAAGTATTTAGAAAAAAAATTATAATTTTTCAATTAATATTCTTCATTCCAAAACAACAAGATTTGTGTAAGGATATCAAAAAATGAGAAAGAACAATAATATAAATTTTAATAAATACATAAAATTGATTTTAAATCCCATGATAAATGCATTATATTTTCTCTTCTTGCTTTCACCTATTTTTAATTGAGATAGGTGTATTAAAATTTTAGTAGAAAACTCTAGATATTAGTGTTTCTCGTGACATCATAATATTTCTTATTATGATTTCATGATACAATTTTTTTCATGTCACTTCGTTATTGATAATATTTTCTTGTTACTCAAACATGTTTTGTTGCATTCATAGATTAATACAAAATATTTTTTAATCATTTAGTTGCATTTAGTTTCATATATATTACATGCATTTGTTAAATAGTTTATTGTCATCCTCTATTTATAATAGAGTTTCACCAGTCTTGGATTTGTGCATATGAGGGCAAAAATAGGATTGAAAGTGATTACTTTTCTTAAAATTAGTTAAACCTAAACTGTAATATATGATTTGAGATTTCTATATTTAAAATTTAAAGATACAATAAGAATTGTAGTACTCACAATTTAATTTTTAAATAATAAAAAAATTTAAATAGTTTAGATTAAGGTGCATATCAAAGTGTTCATATTTTTATCATTAAGGTATAACATAATATTTTGTGTGCATCATCAACTTTTTTTATTAAGTACTTTTCAAAAACAATTGGTGGATGAATATCTAAGAGATAGAACTATAGGCTATACAATTTTATTTTATTTTTTATTGAATATTTTGTATTTTTAAAGTGGATGCATATTTGGAACTATACATTAATCTTGTGCATCACATAACTTCCACAAAATTAATAAAAGTATAATTTTTAATTTATATAGAATGGAATGTAAAATAATACCATATACATCAAATTTAGATGAATAGATGGAAAATGTTAAGATAGTGTGATATCAAAATGTAATCTTAACATATTTTTCTGTGTCTCCAATAACTTAGGAATTGTCACATCCCATTTTTATTGCCTATTTTAAACATATTTCAATGACTAAAAAATTTTCAAGGGTGAGAAAATTCAAATGATATTTTAAATGTATGATATTTTGATAATTGATTTTGTAGAATCTTTATTTGTTATGATAAATATTTTTTTTTCAAAAGAAGGGGATACAAATTTATTAAATCAAAGAAGAATAACAAAGAATCAGGTGACAAGCCCACAAAACCACTAATAATCCCAATACCACAAAAGTCCTCGAAGGAACTCGACCAAAGAACCAATTACATATGAAAGTCGTCCATGGTTATATTTTTGAGTGACAAAGACAAATCTGAGGATAGAAGTCCCTAGTCATCATTCCACCTCTCTAGATGCTCAAAATCCCATTTTTCTAGAAGATCAACCACTATATTCCATTCCCTAGGAATATGACAAAAAGAAACAAATTCCAAAGAACTGCACAAATTCACAATCTATTTAATCACAATATCCAATTGCCAATTAACACCATCAATTCTCTACTCATTAAGAATATCAACTACAATCTGTGAGTTAGATTAAAAAATAATCCTTTTCCAACCAAGAGAACAAATTCTTTTAATAGCATGAAGAATCGCAAGAGCCTGCATGGAATTGTTGGAATGATGAGCCTTACAAATAAAGAAAAATGCCACCTCACCATAGTTTTCTCTAGCAATACCTCCAATCCCAACATGCTTAGGATTCCCCCTAGAAGATCCATCAGTATTTATCTTTATAATTCCTTGGGGAGGAGGATGCCACCAACCCTCCTAACAAATCTTCTTCTTGACCTGATGAGGACCATCACAAGAAGAGAACCCAGACCCTCTATCCACCAAGTTCAGATTCCTCACAAAAGGAATATCACTAGGATCCATAATAACTAAAAGGTCGCACTTGGTTGAAATAGTCTCTTGAATCTTATTGAAGATCTTCCCCCATAAATGACCCACAACAAGCTTCACATCTTGAAAAAATCTTCTATTTATTTCTAACCAAAGGTGATAGATAATAAAGGTAGAACCAATAATCCAAGTAATCTGAAGGAAAGTAGTCTTAGCAGGAGGTCTCCCCAAATTTTTCTAGAAATCCAACAAAGATGAGGCATGAAAACATACATGATCCCAAATCCCCCACCAACGATGTCAAATCTTCCTAGGTGGGAAGAGCACTCTTCACTATTTTTTATGATCAATATTATTGTGCAAGTTGATATCCTATCTGATTTGGAATAATAATTTTGAAAATAAACTAACTAACATTTGTATTGATCTAAGGTGAATGTAGTAACACATTATTTCCCTCTAACATGTTAAGAGAGCATCACCCAGGAGAGGATGGTAGATGACAATAATATGGCAATTGAACCATTTTCATTGAGAAGAAACACACTTACACTCTAGGTAGGTCATATGTATGTTATAATGCATTTTAGATTTTTAATTTGGTTTTTCAATGCATTTGTAGATATATATTATAATTATGCATGTTCATTTATTGCTTGTGATCTAAATGCAAGAAAATACTTCACTTTTGTTTCAATTTTTGGTATTGTTGTTTTCTTCCTAACTAATGAGTCACCTAACTTGAATGAAATTAGATTGGAAAATGGATATTCTCCTCTAAAGTAATTTTGTTAGATTAAGTTATTTTATTTTTTAAGTTGGAATAGTGGGTTGAGGATAAAAGGGTATCAAAGCCCTCAATAACTTGACATTATTTCTCGCATTTGATAGATACCTACTTTTTTATTAAATAACTAAAATTTGTGTTGTTTTTTGTGTGTTATTAAACCTTTTATGGATATCATAGTAAACCCTTCTTTGGATGTTTTTATAGAAATCATAATTCATTTGCAATACCAAACAAGAAGTTTCTTGACTTCTACATCATCATCTAAATAATGAGAATGTGTAGTGTGAAAAGTGTCTTTATGCATCTAGTTTCCTTTTATCTAGTTCCTACACCTAGTAGTCATATTCACACTAGCTTAAGTTCACTTAGTGGTTTTGTTGTCTCACCTCATAGAAACTTGACACATTCCTTCAAACTTATCCCAACTATTCTACATGTGTCACATCACTTGGAGGGTTAGTCATTCTTTCCATTTCACCTTCATACCTCCTCATCTTATATAAATAAGGAGTGATCATTGTATTCTACACATACTATGATATTTTATTAGATTCTGCATTGTGTTTGATTTATTTTATGGTATTTTAAATATTGTATTCATTATTTCTTGCCCCAACATGGTATTAGAGTGTTGAATTGTAAGTTCCTTCTAATTTTTGGTATTATTTCCTAATTGTGATGATGATTTTGATGAGATTTTTAAGGTTGTTTATTCTAGTGCCATTGGTAGTTTAATGTATGTGGTGGTTTGTACTAGACCAGATATAGCCCAAGTACTGGAAGTTTAGAGTAATTTTATCAAGCATATCTTATGCCAAGGACACATAATTGAAGTCACCACAACAAATCACATTTGATGTATAGTACCTAATATTATCATGTAATAATTTTACACATGTACATAGTTTTCTTTTAAGATACGTGTTCTAATATTAGCAACATGTTTTCTAAATTATTTTAAAAATTATTAATGAATGTCGATGTACCCTCTTGTCGGATTCATATTTTATTTTACTTTTTTTATAATTTTTTAATGAAGGTTGTACTTATCTTCTATATAATCTTAATACAAAATTATATTTTCATGTAGAGGGAAAAGGGGCCCAATAAGGATCAAATGCCCACTTAGCTTAGAGATTCCACATACATAGAGGATTGAAGAGAAGGGGTATTGAAGTAACTTTTCTCATAACCAATGAATTATACTCTAAATTAGCTTAGAAATTTAATATACAATTTAGGAGAGGATCATTTATTGATGGGTTAAAAATTATTAGAATTTACATGTGAAGTTTCCTCACATTTTGTTATGATACAAACCTCCTAACCCAAAAGATACACAAATTTTTTCCTTTCTTTAAAACTATTTCATACACAACATCACCTTCGATCCCACTAGAGTGGAAGGAATTTTTGACAAGTTGTGGTAGGAAATGGAACTCTTTTATACATTTTTCATGTAGGTGGAAATGGATATGTTGTATTAAATAGCATAAAATCTTTTCTCAATATTTCCACTTCATCAAAATTTAGATATAAGGCCAAAATATGATTCTAAAAATTCTAATGATATGGATATCCTTTTGGAACAAATGCATAATAGATGAATGACAACACTATGTACAAATACTAATTAATGGATACACATTTTCAAGTGCCTAGTTTTGTGTGCATCATGGATAGATTAAAATTGACTTATTCACTCCACATAAATTCTACACATGGAAAATAAAAGTACAACAACTGATTCAATCTAAGGGATTATGGAAAATGGTCAATGAACAACAAATGAATTTTACTAGATATTTTGAACAATCTACTTATCAAAAAAATCTAGATGAGGCAATGGACATCATTAGTCTCCATGTTTCTGATAATTTTCAATTTCACAATGCTAGTTGTAAAACACCTAAGCAAATGTGGAAAAAAATTGAAGATCTCTTTGGTAAATTTGATGAGTTTAAGATTCTATAATTGGATGTTGACTTAATAACATTGTCTCTTGACGCCTCTCTTTCTATTGAAGAATTTTTGGTATAGTTTAAGTATTTTCTTTCTATATTTAAGCGTTGTGGTATAGCAAAACTAAAAAAGAGTGTGGCTTCTTGATTTTGTCAAAGTGAAAAGGTCCAAGTAATAGATATTTTATTCTTCCTTTTACTCAGCAATGGATGCTCTTAGAACAACACATGTGATATCTTCTTTTGAATAATTTTATGATAGACTCACAAGAGAAAAATCTAAGTTAATCTCTATGGATGCTATCATCTCTTCCAAAAGTTAGGCACTAGTTATCCAATCATCTAAGTGAAAAAAAAGAAGTATTCTAATAAACCTAAGGCATAATCAACTTCAAAATGAGAAATCATCTAAGTAGAAGAATAAAGTTGACACACAATCCACATCCTCTACGCAATCAAGAAATAATACTTACTTGAGTCTAAAAAGAAAAAAACTCCATTGTATTTTTTGTGGATTATAGAATCATGATAGTAAAGTTTTTTGTAAGAGGATTGCAACTTTGGAAGAGGCCATACAAAGACATAAAATTGATCTTCCTAGAATTACTACAAGACATGCCCTTATAACTAGAGTTTTGGATTCATCCAAGGACAGTTGGATAGTTGACTGAAGAGACTCACATCACATGAATCACTCATAGGATATTCTATAATCTATTTATAACAACACTACTTCTCAAATTTTAGTGAGAAATTCTTTATAGATTCTAGTTATGGGCTTAGGTACATTACAATTGACAAAAGGTATAATTGAGGATGTTCTCTATGTTCCTAATATTTCAACTAATCTTCTTTCAATTTACTAGATTTGTCATATTGGTAATGGAAATATGGTTGAATTTTCACCACATGACGTAATTATTTGACAACTACACCATCCATAGAGGATTGTTTCTTTAGGGAAATTAGATCATGGAGCTTTCTTGTGTAGGTTTCATGGTTTTGAGTCATCTTGAGGAGCATAAAACACTTCCCATGCTAACTCTTTGAGAAGACTTTGCAACAAGAGGTCTTAAAAACTCATTTATAGATAACTTTATCAATTGAGTACTCAGAATATGATACTTGGTATCCCTAAGGTATCTTGTACAAAGGGAAAATTTTAAGGTTGTGTACTTGGAAAAAATCATCATGAAACCTTTCCAAAGGGTAAGGTTTGTCATGCTGCCACCTTACTGAGCTTGTTCATAGTGACCTCATGTCATTTCCAACTCCTTAGTTTTCAAGAGCCATGTAAGTAATCACTTTCATTGATGATTACTCTAATTTAAGTAAAGAAGTGATGTCTTCAACACTTTTAGGATTTTCAAGGTGTTTATGGAGAAGTAGTTGGGTTCTATTTGGTAAATACACAAATATAATGGGGGGAATATGTGAACTAGGCATTTTTGGAGTATTGTGTTGAGAATGGTATTCATGATCAGTATTCAATTCCCTACACTCCTCGAAAAAATGGTGTTGCTAAAGGAAATAACAAATAATTAAAGGATATGAAAAATTGTATGCTTTAATCTAGGTATATGGCCACATCATTTTGTGTTGAAGCTATTGAGTGTGCCAACTATATTTAGAATCACACTCCCCATAAGATAGTTCAAAGGTATAATCTAGAGTCCAGTATTGGTCCAAAATAAATTATGATGTTTCCTTCTTTAGGGTATTTGGTAGTGAAGGTTGGGAATTCATACTAGATGGTCATCATAAGGCAATGGAGAAGAAAAGTCAAAAATATGTTTTTTTTGTTATTTTAAGGATGTGAAAGATTATAGGTTATTTGATTAGGTATCACTAGGGATATACATTTTCATAGAGATGTCCAATTTGATGATTCTTTCACATAGAAAAATCCTCCATCATACTCTTCTTCCTCACTACCTACTTTGCATTCATCTTATGAGGATACCTTATTACTTGAGGATGATTTAGATGATAGTCCTAATCCACCACTAGAACCTCCACCACCACTTCTAGATCCTACCACTAACATTTTACCCAAGTGAGCTAGAGTTGTTGTTGAGGAGGCTAGTTTTTTACCTAGTGTTCTTACATCCTCTAGACACAAGTTCATTCATAGAATTTTGGAAATAGTCTTTCAATTTATGCTATATCTCTAGATCTGTATAATTTTACAGATGCTTCTAATACTATAGAGTGGGATAATATTATAGTAGATGAGCATTATTCATTGATGAACAATAATACATGGGATTTAGTTACTCTTCCTAAGGGAAGAAAAATGGTTCGATGCAAGTCGGTTTACCACACCAAATATGTAGTTGACGGTTCTATTGAAAGATACAAGTTGAGGGTATTGACTACTCTAAGACATTGCCCATATTGCCAAGATGGATTTAGTTTACCCTTTTCTCTTTATTTTTGCATCACAAAGATGGCTAGTTTATCAAATGGATGTGAAGAGATCCTTTCTACATGGTGATATTCATGAGGAGATATATATAGAATATATGGAATAACCTCTAGGTTTTGTTTAGGACTCTTCACTTGTTTTTAGGTTACATCATTATTTATATGGTCTCAAGAAAGCCCCTAAGGATTAGTATAAGAATATTGATGGTTTCTTTCATGCATCTAGTTTCACTCGTTGCCACTTGGATCATATAGTATACATCCAAAGATATGGAAATGAAATTTCAATACTAATATTATATGTTGATGACTTGATCACTAATAGTAGCTCCTGATCCATGATTTGGGATATTCAACATAGTTTGATGGTACACTTTGACATGACAGATATTGGGATTTATCATTTCTTCCTTCGTCATTAGTTTCTTTAGTCTACTTCAAGGTGATTTCTATACCAAAAAATTATAGAATTGACTTTCTACATCAATTTCATATGAGTGATATTAATCTTTCACCTACACCATTGGATAGTTCTAATGTCACTTTGGCTACCACTTGTAGCACCCCTAGTGTTGATGCTACTTTGTATAGACAACTTTAGTTGGTAGTCTTTTGTGTTTGACACAATCAAAACTAGCTATCACATATTCTATGGGCTTGTATCTCATTTTTTATATGACCCTCATGAGATTGATTGGAATCAATCTAAGTGTATTTTGAGGTATATTCTTGACATCACTCATTTGATATTCAATATACACTAGTGGCTTAATAGATATTTTTTTACATTGACTTATATTGGGTAGGAGACGTTGATTAATTAAATTCCACTTCCAAAAAACAAAAAATCTCTTGGTTTTGGTGCAATGCATGGTCTTGCAAGAAGAAAATTTTAATTGCATTATCATTTATTGAGATTGAGTATTGAGGAGTAATTCTTGCTAGCTAAGGCGTATTATGGCTTTGAAAAATTATGATAGGGTTTGGTATTCCACTTAATCATCTTACTATATACTTTGATGTGATAACCAAAGTTCCATTCACATTTCATGCAACCTAGTTGAGAATCAGAAAACAAAGCACATCAAAATTCATATGCACTGAGTGATCCCATAATAGTGGTTTACACTTTTTGGGACATCCTGATTTTTGCTAAAATCACATATTTTTAGAAAATAGAATGATTGAAGCCTTAAAAATTTCCATTTAAAGGATTCCAATTGAAGAGGGTTTGATAGAACCACCTTAGATCAAACCCCCTAGTTTTAAAGCATACCTATAACGAAGTCTCCTTTACACCTATCAAAATGTTGATAAAAAACCACTTTTGATTTACCTTTTGGGGGATCAAATGAATTCATTTATAAAATATTTTTTGGAAGTATGTAATCCTTATTATAAGCTTCCAAAAAAGTATAATTTTAAATATATTTAATTTGATTATTACATTTAATTTTTATTTCTTGTGAGTGTAGGTTTTTCACCGAAAATCAAACTCTCTAATCTACACATGTGGAAAAATAGTAGATTACCAAAAAAAATTGAAAAATATGTTTGTGCTAGGTATTGATGTCCTTGATCCCAAAAAAAAAAAATTGAATTTCAATACATACAAAAAAAGTTATGTTGTATGTGGTCCACCTATGTCTAAATTGTAATTGGTTTGACTTCAAAAATTAATTCAGAAAAAAATATTCAATAAAACACTATGAGACTAAATTAACATGCTAGATATCATAGGTAAAAATCTAAATTCGAAAAAATTAGAATTTTATCCTTCATATAAAAAAAATTATGTTGTTTATGGTGAACATCACTCTTTAAAAATGGTGTTTACTGTTAAAAACTAGTTTTCAAAGGAGATGGAAAAAGAAATACAATCTGATTCCAAAAAATTGAAAAAAAAATAGAATCTATAAACAAAATTTCATAAGTCACTAGTTTGCATCATCTTCAAATTCCTCACAATTTAGTAGCTCTAGGTGCTCAAAAGTGAAGATTTAGCTAAAAAAAATCAGTTCAATGTTTAGTTTGACCAAAAATTGTAAACTAGGATTGTGGGATCACCCCACTTCATTCAATAGATTATCTAGGATGGGTTACTATCCTTAGAGTATTTACATAATGGGAATCAGGTTGTATAAGTCTTCTCTAAACCCTTAGTATCACATCACTATATTATGTTGCACCGTTTCTTTGGGTGAAGGAAGTTGTCCTTAGGGGGTCTTGAGTTCTCTTTCTTTTCATATAGTTCTATTTTTTGGAGAAGATATTTTTTCCACTAGGTTTTCTCATTTACTCCATTTATGAGACAATTTTATTTGTACATGAGTACCTCATTAGGCCTTATTTTTTGGGACTCATCTTTTAGTGACTTACTTCCTAAATATCACTTAAGTAGGGGCATTGTTTGTGTGAAAAGTGTCTTTACGCATCTATTTTCCTTTTATATAGTTCTTACACCTGTTAGTCCTATTCACACTAGATTAAGTTCACTTAGTGGATTAGTTGTCTCACCTCATAAACACTTGACACATATCTTCACACTTGTCCCTAGTTTTCTACATGTGTCACATCACCTAGAGTGCTAGTCAATATTTTTGTTTCACCTTCCTACCTCCTCCTTGTCCTATATAAACAAGGAGTGATCATTTTCCTATATTAAAAAAAATTGATAATTGTATTTTACACATTCTATTCAATAGTTCATTGGTATGTGTATTGTGCTAGATTCATTTTATGGTAGTTTGAACATTGTATTTATTATTTTTTCTCCAATAATACATACATATAAAGAAGAAAATTAATTTATAATATTATTATTTTAAAGTTTAATCAAGTAATTTTAGTCATTATTAAAAAAATTCCATAAAAAAAGAATATTTGCAATATCAAATCAACTATTCAAACACTTTTTTACCATAAACCTAATAAATTATCAACAAGATATTAAGAAATAAAAAAAGAATTATGGGAATTTATTTTCTAGGGAGTGGAAATTTATTAGAGTACCAATTTTTAACAAAATATGCTCTTCCCCCAAAAAATCCACCAAGCATGTGGATTGTTAAGAAAATCCTCTGAGAAGTACAAACTTATTCTTTTGTTAGCCATGCATTCTACATGATGATATATCACTAACACATTCTATCAATTGGTTCATGTGCCTTGTCAATGCTTCTTCATTTTTCATGTATGTCTAACCTTAAGTTGTATTTATTTCAAAGCTATAAAAAATTTTAAAAAATCCATTTAGTGCTTATCCTCCAACCATTGTATTTCATGAGTTGGAAACTTTTAAGGCATTTTCTCAAACCATCGACTATATTGTCATAGATAAAACACTTTGCATGCATGTCTAATATGGTATTCACAACAATAATAAAGGATTTACATACTTTCATATAAGGGTAAACCCACAAAATTGGTTTACAATTCAAGTGAGGAAGGAAAACTTGCAAAAAATGACCCCATGCCAAAAAAATTGGTTTTGGGGGTTCAAACGAATTTATTGGTTCAAGCAAACCAAAAGAGGGTTCGCTAGAGCCCTGGTTTGAGCGAACCCATTAAATGCCTCAGGACCACCGTTCCCGCAAAAAATCAAAAGAAACCTTTTTTTGAAAGGGGGTTCGCTTGAACCAGGGTTCGAGGGAACCCCCCTTTACCCACCTTCTCACCCTCTGGCCCAAAAAAACCCCAATTTTTTTCCCTTCGGAGCTCGGGTTGAGGATGAAAATGGAGGAGAATTCATAGACCCAAATAGATGATGGTAGTCCTTAGAACAAGCTATCCAAAAAATATAATTTTAATATGTTTTGGTTTTATTATGTATTTGTGTTTTTAGTTTTATTAAATATAGGTTTTTCACCGAAAATCAAGCTCTCTATTATGCACATGTGGAAAAATAGCATATTATCAAAAAAACATTGAAAACTATGAGTGCACCAATTATTGAAGTCCTTGATCCAATAAAAAAAAGGGAATTTTGATACATACAAAAAAAATTATGTTGTATACAGATTGCCTATGTCTAAATTGTAATTGGTTTGACTTTCAAACTTGATTAAGGAAAAAATATTAAATAAAACACTATGAAACCAATTGGAAGCACTAAATATCATAGCTACAAATCTAAATTAAAAAAAAAAAGAATTTTATCCTTCATGGAAAAAAAGTTATGGTGTATACGATGAGCATCACTCCTTAAAAATGTTGTTTACTGAAAAAAACTAGTTTTCGAAGGGGATGGAAAAATAAGTTCAATATGATTCCAATTTTTTTTTAAAATATATATTTAGAATCTACATAAAAAATTTCACAAATCACTAGTTTGCATCATCTTCAAATTCCTCATGGTTTAGCGGTTATAGGTGCCCGAAAGTGAAGAATTAGTTAGAAAAAATTATTTCAGTGTCAAGTTTGGCCAAAAATTGTAAACCAATATTGTGGGATCACTCATAAGTGCACAAAATTCTAGAAAAGGTTGAGGGATTCTATCTTAACGCTTGACAACCACAATGGGTTTAAATTTTCTAAGGCTTTTTCAACAAAATCTTTGCTTTTACATTTTACATGCATTTGACTTAGAGTTTCTATTTTTGCATGTGTGTTCACAAATAAATCTTCCTTCCAAGTGTAGAAGTATCCTTCTAATACATGTAATATCAACATCTCTAGTTAGCAAAAAAAATTACACAATACACCATGCTTAAACCCTTGATTCCTTTAGTTTAGCTTGCAATCTAATACCCTTGTACCAACAATTGACACATCCTGCCATAATTTTTTAAACTAGTAAAATATAAATTAGGCAAGGTGCTCAAGTATTTTTTCGTTATACATTTTATTCTCTCCACTGTGCGATACTTTCCCCTTCCTACATCCATGATTGATTGTGGATTGGGCAATCTTCATCCCACATCAATCGGTTTATGGAAAGATTTAAATCTTTATAAATTATCATAAAATGAGAATATCTTATTCTTTATTGCTTGTGTTTCTATATATTGTTTATTGACCTCTTGAGTGATCTATTTTAACACAATAAACTCATACATTATCAATTTATCTATCCTATTCAAAACATATTTGTAAAGAAGCATATACTACAATAGTATAATGATGATCCAATGTAAGATTTCATGCCACTTGAAACATAGTTATGATACATCAAAAGGGATATTAAGGTAGAAAACCACTTATCAAAATAATATGAGTAGATATTCTATATAGAATTTATTTGAGCCATATATGTTCTGGATAAATGAGAATTAAGATAGAAACTCAAAATTCCAAACTACAGCAAGAAGAAAATTCTATGTACTTTCATAACAAGAATCTATTCCTTCAAATATATATATCTAGATTTTTTAATATAAGGATTGCTAGGAAAGGTGGCATTAAATTTGCATTCCTATGTCATTCATGTGTGTCCAAATTCCTTGGAAAGTGTTCTAGGGGACATGAGAGGAAAAAAATTAATATTTATTTCTATAAAAAATTGTAATTGTATTTGAAAGGGGTGAAAACATGTCGGTGATAGTTACAAGAGAAAATGAGATAATATTATTTTTAGGTATCCACTTTTAGGAATATGAAATCGATTTGGGTGCTCAAGATTGGAAGGTGAAATGTTGTCCTATTATGTGATTGGAATAGTCATTAAGGAGTTATAATGGAGCATCCAAAAATGAAAATGATTGTTTTTTATAGGTTAGGAGCCCATGTTGAAGCCACATGAATATTATTATTTTATTATCATGTTTGTTGGTTGTCCATTATCCTACACGTGGGTTTTTGCAAGTGGTTTCTTGCCTCTTGTTTTGGTTACCACTATATCGCCCCCCCCCATAACTTTATATGAATTAGATCCATGATATGGTAGTTTTATGTTGATTTACAGGTATCCAAGTGTAGTGTAGTAAAATGCACACCCTTGCATTTTCTCACTTGTTTGGGCCCACCCTGCATTATTTATCCTTTTTATGTCTTAATTGGTCCTATTTTGTGTCCAAAAACCCTATGAATTGCACCTTTTTATAGCTAATCCCAACATTCTCCAATGCATAAATGATAATCCAGTGATTGTCATCTATGTGTCCTTGATTTGTGGTCAGGACTAAAATGACACCTAGGGCATCTTTGTCCCCTCTAGGTCTCGGGACCCTAATTTTGAGACATCTTAATTGGGCCCTTTTTTGGTGTTTGTACCCCAAGTTTCATGACTTGGGACTAAGACGCCACCTAGGGTGTCTTAGTCCTCCTTGAGTCATTTTCGAGATTCAAATTCAAATTTTGGTGGGATTTAGCCTCCTTTATTTAATGAATTCATATGTTGGCTTGGTGTGATGTAATTTCGGGATATTAAGGATAGATAAGTATAAATAAAAGGTTCATTCATTCATTTTCATCCTCGAAACTTGAGTATTCATTCCCAAGGAAAAGTTATGAGATCAAAATCATTCAAGAGAAATTCATCAAGCATTTGGAGCTATCATCAAGATTCAAGCATCATATCAAAGATATTCTTGCATCATGTGTGTTGTTATTCTATCATTTGTGATGTAGGGTTTTGATTCAAGCAAGCAATTCAAGTCCATATATTTGGTTCAAGATCCATGTCCATTGCAGCCATTTGACACAAGTTTGTAGAATTTACAAGGGTTTGGTGAGTTGTAGCATTACATTATTTTCATTCACCATTTCCCTCCATTACTTTTTTTCATTTCAAGGTTTAATTAGCAACAAGGGGTTTGACCAAGGAAAACTCCCATTCACTAACAATCAACAAGCTTTTCCCAACTTGCATATTTGTGTTTACAGGTTTAGGTCGAAGACTTGAAGATCATTTGGAGTGCAAAGTTGTAAATTTTGCATTACAAATTTGTCATCTTAATAGAGACTCGCCTACAAATCAGATCTGGAAGTTTCAAAGCCTGAAATCTGAGAAGAAGCAAGTGCAGACCTTGCATCTCAAGATCACATTCTGAGTTTTTTTGAGATTCAAAATGGGACTAATACGCCACTTTCGGTGTCTTAGTCCTCCCAACAATATTTTTTAGATATTATTTTAGATTCGGTTTTGACATCTGAAGATTTCCTATTTGCCCCTAAAATAGTAGTAGGACTAATACACCATCTTGGGCATCTTAGTTCTCCATAACATATTTTGATAGCTTCTTTACATTTCTGGAATCCTCACAACATCTCTAGACTTCCCAGGTACACACATCATATCTCCCAGTTGCATAATTTCATTATTTGCATCTCTCATTTAGCTTGCATAACTAGTTTTTTTAGGTTGAATGTTCATTTGTCTTTTCCAAGCATTTTCTTGGTGGTGAACCCCTTTAAAGCTGAAATAACCCCCTTCCTAGGTTCTCCTCATCGTGAATTGACTCACCTTGTGAGGTTGATGGTAAATCCAATTAGGACTCCTAGGAAATAATCAAATGGCATAGATAGAATAGGTAGTCACTGCATCATATTTTAATTACAGTTCACCAAGTGCTACAAAATTGATCAGAGAATAGTAGAGAAGAGTATTGTTTTTTATTGTAGGAAAAGCAGGTTTTGTAGGCACCCCGAAACCCTTTACAAAAAATACCACTAATTTTAAAGATAATAAAAACAAAGAAAGAATCCACCCATAAGCAAAAAAGAAGTGAACAACCAACCAAAAAATAGGACAAAACCAACAAGCAATTACATATTTTTCAGAATCTATGTAGCTTCCATATCACTAGCTATGATCTTCTCATGCATTTCTATAACCTCAACTACCTCCTTTGTAGGAACCCCCAAATTATTCTTTGTTTTATTGCATGTAGGGGTACAAGAGTCGTTCTCAATATCGCCCCCTTTCAAATCTTTGGGGAGATCCATCAAACTAGCAACATCTTTTATCATACCTAAAGGATCATAGGTTTCCATAGCCTAGCTTTCTCATTGAGAAATTGGAGACCCTCAACTTCATTATGGAGAGCCAACTTACTTACTTTAACCATCATTCTCATAGGCTCTTACCATTTAATCCTCAAAGATTGAGATTCCAAATTTAAAATCCCTTTTCAATTTCAGCATCTCATCTATCACTGTCTTCAGAACATCAAACAATTCATTCACCTAGTTTTGAACAAAAGACCCCTAGGGATTAGGAGTAACCCCAACATTGTTAACCAAAGAAAAAACCTTAACATTAGTAAGGTTTATTTCACTAAACGTCCATTTGAAAATTTTGAAAAAAATTAAAGAGCCATCTCTTGCCATCCCTAACACATTCAATAGATCATCTAGGTTACAATTAAAAGTATTCTTGTCATCAACCAAATCCTCAGGAGAATCTTGTTTATCCTACACAGATCCTTACCTTTATAACCACCATTAGGAACTTTAATTTTGAATTTGGACCTCTCCACCACAACAACCTCAAGAATACCCAACTCCTTATCCTTCTCAAGACCTTCATCAATAGACCAATGGGGATCATCATTAGGAGTTTCATCAAGCTCATCGCTAGAAACTTCATTATGAGGAAAAAATTTCCTACTATCATAATGCACCTTACCCTTTACCTTCTTCGGATTATTACCTTCTTGCAGCCACATCTTCCTCTTTTGGTCCAAAACAGGGGACTCCACTTCATCATCCTTTGGCATCTTCTTCTTACTAGAGGTGAGATCATCACCCTTCACCTTCAGCTTCTTAATAACAAGGGCCAAAAAATTTCCTAACTTAACCTTTTGAGTTTTAGCAAAATCTTCAGGAACCTCCTCGTCCTCACTACCAGTAATATACCCATCCAACATAGAGGATTGATGTTTTGGTCTTCTTTTTAAGCTTTAGATCAAAATACTGAGGAGCATTTGAGAGGACCTCCATAGAGGAATCTAACCCATATTTAGAGTCCTCAGAGGAAAAACACTTATTAGACCCAATATCATTACCTAGATTTAGACTACTTAGGGCATCTTTTAGTGATTTTCTTGGGTCGATACGGAATGGAAATTGACTTGTCATAATCCATAATGAGAAGAATTAATCTCTCATGGAGAATAGGCTTCTTAGGATTCCTCTTGAATTTTTTAATACCATTCTCAATGGAGGATAACAGATAATAGGGGAAGGAAACCCTCTTCTTATGTCTAAAATGATTTAACAACACAAAATGATAACAAACAAGAATAGGGAAGTAATCGTCTAGAGTAATTTACCTCATAATTTTTGTAGTAATGGAAAAAGTATGCTTTTTCCTTTCTTGGTTTGGGAATAATTGTCATTGAATTAACCTAATTTTTCCTAGGTTTAATGTTGTAATGTGTTGTAACACATTCACATTGATCTTTGGCCCCTTTTTAAAAAAATGTACTTAATGTGTACCCTATTTATGGTTTTGTAAGGTGTTGTAACACACGTTCACACTTATCTAGGGTCCTCTTAATTAATTATGGTTAACTGGAGTTAATTAGCCCCTTTAATTCAAATTTAAGCCTTAATTGTGACACCTCCCAAAGATCTATCCCGACACCCATAATTCAAATTACATAGTTCATTTAATTGGGAAAAATCAAGGTCCTAAAAACTAGTGCTAGGACCCATCCACCCTAGGTGGTGAATGGGCCCTCCCTCTATAGGACCCCCCTTTTATCAACATATTTCACATGGGTTTTTAATGTTCTTTCATTCCCCGAAGGGAAGGTCTTGGAAAAAAATGCCACGAACCATTCACCCTAGGTGGTGGATGGGTCCTCCCTCAATAAGGACCCCATTTTTTAATTTCATTTTGGCAAGAATTTAATAATTTTTATTTCCAAATCTAGTGTCAACTTGATTTTTTTGAATTTCAGGGTTAATCTCTTAATTTAGTATAAATATGAGGTTAATTCACATTGTTTCTCCTATAAATCTTATGTGACTTCTTGAGATCAAAAGAAAGAGCATTATAGAGAATTTTCAAAGGAATTTCAAGATAGATTATCAAGGTTTCATTGTAGCAATTCAAGATCATTTCATCATGACAAGTGTATCCATGCATGTTGTTGAGCTAAGATTTAGAGTGTAGCATTGAGGATATACTTACAAGCATTATTTCACATCTAAGATCTACATTTTTCATGGCCACTACATGTTAGATTGCAAATTTATCTTCCAAGACAACTTCCAAGGTATAAACATTACATCATTTCATGCTTCAATTTCCTTATTTCATCATTTGGTTTAATTACCTAAATAGGTTTTGACTTAGGCAAAGCTATATTCACTAACAATCAAGAAGTTTTTCTTCCCTTGAGTGTGTGTTTGCAGATTTACAAGTTGAAAATCAAGTGGAGAAGAAGATTGGAGCAAAATTATCAAAGTTGCAAAGTTGAACTTTATAGTGCAAGAACAAAGAATTGAAGCTACGAAATTAAGTACAAGATTTCAGGAGTTAGCAATCGAGAATTTGAGAGTGAAAACATCAAGGAAAATAACCCAGATCTTAGTTTCAAAAACCCTAACAAGTACCCATTCGCCACTAAAGGCGAATGAGTCCTTTGTGCCCTAAAATTAGGCTTCTTCTAGCAAGGTACACATAATTTTAAGCTCTAAAAACTCCCCTCATAGTTGCTATAATAGTTAGGGTCAATTTTTATTGTCATTTACATATTTTTATCCTCATAGTTGCATAAATTGTAGTGATTGTGTGCGAAAAAATCTAGTGGTTTATCATTTTGATTTAGCTCATCTTGATAAACTACCATTTTCACCTAATCTTTAATGGTGAACCCAACCTACTGAACATTGCAATTTTTTTAATTTTTCATTACATCTTAGATTAGATCTTTCTTTCATTTGGATCTCATTTGCATTAAACTGAGATTTCATTTAGGTTTTCTTGCATTACATTCAAAATCACATCTCATTTATTTGGTCATTATGCATATCATTTAAACCTTATTTATTTGCATTTTAAAATCAAAACAAATTGGTCATTGTGCATATCATTTAGATCTCATTTATTTGCATTTTAAAATCAAAACAAAATTGCATCTCAACATAGATCCTTGCATTCAACTTTTCATTGCATTTTTGGAAAATCTAAAACTAGAACTCACTACCTTAGACTTGCAATTAGAAGACATTACAAAAAGATTGAAAACCATTAAAAAATAGTTTTAAAATACCTAACCACGACCCATTTTCCCATATTGGAAAATGAGTCCCTGATCACATCAAACTTGAACCTTCTAGCATCTGAAAAGGCATTGAAAATCACTTTGAAATCCATAGAAACATCTCAGAAAAACTTAACCATGATCCTTTTTCCCTTACTGGGAAATGAGTCCCTATTAGTTACAAATCTACATTTTCTAAAAATTAAAATTTTAGTTTTAGGATTTTTTTTGTTGTTACTTTCCTGCTTCAATTTCTTGATTTGTTGTTTCATCAAATTCATTGTATTAAGCTTAAATTGCTTCATTTTAGTGCATTGTTAAAATTCAAAATTTTCATTCAAACATCTCATTTTCAGTTTATTGCATTGTGTAATTAGTAAATTGCATTGCTTAGAAAATTGTATTTCATTCTAGGTTGTTGCATTGCCTTTTTCTATTTAGGGTTTGCACACTAGGGTTTCAAAACTTGCATCACCTTTACAAATTGGTGTCCTATTCACAATAGTATTATAAGACAAATTTTGAGGCTCATATCATCCCATGACATCTCACTCACCATGGATCTTGGGTGTTTTGACTCTCTTTCTAATAGTGTTGATAATCAACCCTTCATGGCTAATAGTTTGCATACTTAATTTCCAATGAATTCACCTCATACAACCAATGTTCTTAATGTTACCAACACCATCCCTAAAATCCCTAATTCCACTCAAGCTTCAGGGTCTAACCTAAGCCAAGGTGGAATTCCTATTTCGTCATCCATGATATAATTGTCAATTCCTACATACACTAGTACACAACCCACAACAACCTTTCAACTTGCAACAACCTTTCAACCTGCAACAACCTTTCAACCTACAACAACCATTCAACCAACCACAAAAAGTATACCCACTAACACTATGTATAGTTCCATAGGTCTTCCCATAGGAAATACTTCTACCCTTATTCGAACATAACAATTCCTCAACAATCAACCTCCACCAACCTGAAATTCACTAGCCATCCACATAGATACACAAATACACCTTATTCCCATCATCCTTACAACCAAAATGATCCTCTCATTAGCTCACTTTTGCAAACCATGACATCCATTTAACAACAAGTGGCAACATTACAACAAAACAACAACAATCAACCTTTACAATACATCAAATCCAATCCACTATCCTTCAACATATTAAGAGCACAAATGCCACAAGGTATAAAAGTCCCTCGATTTGAGAAATATGGTGGAAAAGGAGATCTTGTTAGCCATGTTTCCACTTTTACAACCTTGTGTAGTGATTTCATCTTTGAAGATAAACTCTTGGCTAAGCTCTTTCCTAGGTCCTTGAAGGATACTACTTTAGAGTGGTTCTCTTCTTTTCTGAACAATTCAATTGGTTCATTCAATGAGCTCATTAATTCCTTTTACAACCACTTCCAGATTCACATGGGTCCTAAGATGACCCTTATTGATTTAATGACATGAAAACAAAAAGAGGATGAGAAAGTGACTGACTTCATAGCAAGATATCAAACACTTTATTCACAAGTAAATATTAAGATTCCTGATGCCAACCTTAAATGAATGTTTATTACCATCTTACAAGATAAACTCCAAAGAAAACTTGAAATATTGAGATTTCCATCCTTCATACAATTATGTATCACCCTTCATGATTATCAAAATTTGACTTTTGGGGGTGATGTGAAAAATCCCCCTAGTCATACTGAAAAATCTGAATCTACAACTCAAAATGGCTATCAACCTTTCAAGAAACAAAATAAGGGCTTTTTACAGCTAAATTCCCCTTAAACGAGTCAACAAAGTAATAACCAAGTGGCTTCTATAGAAATAACTCCATTTGAGGAGAGGGATAGGGAGTTCACTCCTTTACTCGATACCCTTCATAATATCATGTTGTAGCTCATTGACAAGAAAATTATTACATTACCTCTTGTTAGAGAATATGAACCTAATATACCATTGCCTAAAGGCTTTCGAAAAAATTGTTATTGTCATTAACATCAACAAAATGGGCATGGTATAAAATGCTATAAGCATCTTAAACATCTTGTGCAAGACCTTGTCAACAATAATCAACTTCAAATTAGAGGTGTGAATGATCAAGGTAATAAGTTTGTAGCCCCTCCTAATCAAAATTTGTAAATCTCCACAAATCCCATTCTTAAACACACTATTTTGTTTGTCAAAGCTAGTGAAACTAAGAATGATGTGATGAATGTTGACACACAAGATGACAATATGGAACAATCACCTATTAATGAAGTGAGAATTTATTGATGCTAGACCTTGTAAGGGCTCAATTAAAATGAATCTTAATATTGTTTTCTCACAAGATAAAATACTTATACATGCACATGATGGTCCTCTTTACATGCACTTGATGGTCCTCTTTACATAGGTGGCAATGGGATATTAATTGATCCCATCTATGGAGAGAATGTGATCACTAAATAATTCTTATATGTGCATGAATTATATCAAGATACATATGCAAAACCAAAATCATGGATCAAGATTCCTAATGGGTTTTTTTTCCCTACGATAGGCTCGATAGATCACCCTTTAAAAGTGGGACTGAAAACATTAACTATCTCATTTTCACTCATTCCACAATCGAACTATTTTTTTGTGAAACTAGGCTATCCATGGATTCAATCTATGAATTTCATCCCTTCCATTGTGCATAAATGTCTAAATTTTCCATTTGGAACTGATATCTTTACTATGCATCATAGTGGATTTAATCTTGTGTCAACTCGAGGGAAATTCTCATTAGATTTATTTTGGCCCAAACCTATGGAACCTATCAAGCCTCGTGAGGATTTCTTTTTCAAATCATATCAAAAGTTCATGGAAAATAAAATTTCATAATTATCCCTTCGAAACATGCCTCAACCTATAAATGAAACACCTATCCTTGATGAAGCAATGACCGAACTAAAATCCCTTTCGAACATACAAGAGAAACATATAGAAAAACCTCCCACAATTTCTTACAAGCGACCATAAGATAACAAAAAGAATCCCATCGTCCCTCCTATAGTCAAAAAATATATATGAAGTCAAAGAGAAATCAATTGAACAACCTACCGTTGTTTCTTCTATTTCTCCCAAGGAAGAGAAGGAATCTATGATTGACAAGCCCGCTCTTACACAAACACAAATTGAAAATAGATTGAAAAGGAATTGAAGTGCTAGAGAGCATAGGCATAGATGACGTGCTATTTCTCATAGATTACAAACTCAAGAAGACAAGAACAACATAGAAAATTAGAATCCAAACTTACCTGAATCAATGCAAGATGACTCTATACCCTCGCCACAACATAAACAAGAAAATTCCATGAACATTTTCATTCAACCTCCTGCTGTGATAAATCTAGATGATGACATTAACATTGCAAAGATTGATGAACAAGTGCATGTTGAGTTGAATACATTGTTTTCTTCTTCTATAAGCTTAGATGAAAAATCTCCTAAAAAGAGTGTTGAACCTGGTGCTTCCCCTAGCTTGACACTTGCTCTTGTCCCTTTGGCTAGTTTTTTGCCTCCTATTTATACCAATTGAGATTTGGATGTGAACGACCTAATTTAGGTTGACTGACATGTACCTTACTAGTGTTTTTATTTCTCATGTCTTCTTTTTGCATGTGTGTAATTTGATCCCCCATGATAATTCATTTGATGTATCTCTCTCTTTTTTTATGAATTCCTCTATATGTACCCTTCATTCTTCTATATGTTGTAATCAATTTTTTTGTCTTATGTTTTCCTTTTGGGGATGATGCAAGGCGTCGAGATATTTAGGTCTCTTCCATTTTGTCCCAAAAGATTTTCTCTATCTTTCAGGTTGTTTTTTCCTTTTGGGAATGATGCAATACGTCGAGATATTCAGGTCTCTTCCATGTTGACCCGAAATGATTTTTCTTTGTTTTCACTCTCTTTGTGTCATTCTTCTAGTTCTATGATTATTTGGGGAATGATGGAAATTTCATGCTCTATTATAACATTGAAGCAAAAACATACTGACTCAAAATCCATAAATCCCTTATGTATTTGTGGGGGCAACCCTTTTGTCCTATTTCATGACGTAGCTTACTTCAGAAACATATGACTTGGCATAGGGTTTTCTGAGGAAAGATCCCATGTCTTGGGAAAAAAATTGGCTACTTTAAATAAAATTCTCATAGTAATGGTGTAAAAACTGCTTTAAAGTGGGGGCATACATCAATGACCTCTTTTAACAAAATTTCATGGCTTGGTTTTTATTTTTTCTTATGATATGTCCTTTTCTTGGTGGTTTCATTAGGTTTGATGTCCCCCAAGAGTGTACAATCTACCATCATGGCATGATGCGAATGATAAATACCATGAGTAACGATCTGACACCCTTGACTTGTCCTCTCTTAGAGACATTAGGCACAATGCTCCCTAAGAAGAAGACCTTAAATGAACAAAGAAAAATGCCCTTTAACAAAAACTTACATACATGAAATTCAAAAGCATTTACAAAAAGCATTACATTATGGTGCCTTATCGAAGTTGTCAAGAGGATAACTTTGATATGGTATGAGAGGCTAATATGGTTCTCCCATTTACCACCTCGTTGGGATAACTAACCTAGTGGACAGATTGAGGTTCCACTACCTTGGAGTGAGCATACACATATTTGGGACAACTCACCTAATGGACAGATTGAGGTTCCACTACCCTAGAGTAAGCAACATATGTTACAGACAACCAATCTCATTTTGCATCGCATTGGGAGGGTTGTGCTTGATCCTTTTGTTTTTCTATATTTTTCTTGGCCTTTGACAGGGTATGATTATGTATCTTTCTTATTGATGCATACTTAAGTGTCTTGAATGTCTACTTTAGTGTGATTTTGACATGGTTTCATCCTCTCACTAAAGTGGGCAAACAATATAGTAACAAAAGGTATCGTTTTCCTTGGTTTGGGAATAATTGGTATTGAATTAACCTAATTTTGCCTAGTTTTAATGCTGTAATGTGTTGTAACACATTCACATTGATCTTGTGCCCATTTTTAATAAAATGTACTTAATGTGTACCCTATTTATGGTGTTGTAAAGTGTTGTAACACACTTTCACACTTATCTAGGGTCCTCTTAATTAATTGTGGTTAATTGGAGTTAATTAGACCCTTTAATTCCAATTTAACCCTTAATTGTGACACCTCTCGAACATCTATCCTAACACCCATAATTCAAATTACATAACATTTAATTGGGAAAAATCAAGGTCCTAGAAATTGGTGCTAGGACCCATTTTCCCTAGCTGGCGAAAGGGTCCTCCCTCTATAGGACCCCCCTTTATTAGCATATTTCACATAGGTTTCTGATTCTTTCATTCCTCAAAGGCAAGGTGCTAGAAAACAATATCAGGACCCATTTTCCCTAGGTGGTGAATGGGTCCTCCCTCAATGAGGACCCCCTTTCTGAATTTCATTTTGGTGGGAATTTAAAAATATTTGTTTCCAAATCTGGAGTCGGCTTGAATTGTTTGAATTTTGGACTTAATCTCTTAATCTAGTATAAATATGAGGTTAATTCACATTGCTTCTCCTAGCAATATTATGTGACTTAATGAGACCAAAATCAAGAGCATTATAGAGCATTTTCAAAGGCATTTCAAGGAAGATTATCAAGGTTTCACTGCAACAATTAAATATCATTTCATCATGACAAGGGTTTAATGCATCCATGCATGTTGTTGAGCTAAGATTGTGAGTGTAACATTGAGGATATACTTACAAGCATTATTTCACATCCAAGATCTACATTTTTCATGACCACTACATGTTAGATTACACAATTATCTTCCAAGACAACTCTAAGGCATCAAAATTACATCATTTCATGCTTTAATTTCCTTATTCCATCATTTGGTTTAATTACCTTAATGGGGTTTTACTTTGGAAAACCCCTATTCACTAACAATCAAAAAAAATTTCTTCCCTTGAGTGTGTGTTTTCATATTTAAAGGTTGAAGATCAAGTGGAGAAGAAGATTGTAGCAAAATTATGAAAGTTGTCAAGTTGACCTTTATAGTGCAAGAACAAAGAATTAATGAAGCTACAAAATTAAGTACATGTTTTCGGGAGTTGATAGTCAAGAATATGAGAGTACAAACATCAAGGAAAATAACCAATACCTTAGTTTCAAAAACCCTAACGAGGACCCATTCACCACTAAAGGCGAATGAGTCCTTTGTTCCCTAAAAATAGGCTTCTTCCAACAAGGTACACATCATTGTAAGCTCTAAAAACTCCCATCATAGTTGCTATAATAGTTAGGGTCAATTTTTATTGTCATTTACATCTTTTGGCCCTCATAATTGCATAAATTTTAGTGATTGTGTGTGAAAAACTTTGGTGGTTTATCATCTCGATTCACCTCATCTTGATAAACTACCATTTTTCACCTAATCAATTTCAATCACCAAATCACCCTAAATGGTCTTAATAGAGTTACGAGAAAAGCCTCCAAACCTTGCCTTCTACAGATTCTCCCTTTCATTCCTCTTAAAAAGGATTTCCATGGCAATTTTAGACTCCTTTTTGTCCTTGTATACCTTCATACCCTCAATAGCCATACCAGTAATGTTTCCAATCAATTCTTCAGTTATATTGAATTCTAAGGTGAACACCCTTTCCAACCTTTGATGAAGACCTATGAAGCAACTAGGTTGAAGCCATGAATTATTTAAATATAGGGAGTGATACCCCCTCCTCCACAAGACCCCATATCTTCTTGTTGCTTTTGGCAGTGTCACAAGAAATTGGCTCAATTTGGTTCCTCTCACCTCCCATGATGGCCTCAAAGTAAAGCCACAACAACTTCAAGTATTTACAAATGATCCAAAAGAGAAGAAGCCTCGAGAAGTAATAAGCATTCTAAATATTGGAAGTATGTCATATATTTTCATTGATTTCACCATGTTGGTCTGGTACCTTATACCAATGTGCAGATCACACATGTCTTATCTGGTATTTGATCCAGTATCTCTGGTATTCTGGTCCGCACATTCCCTCTGGTAATCAGTATGATCAAAGGTTATGGGAAAAGGCTTATAATGGTTGGAAGCATGTATGGATGTACTTTTAGATGTTAATATGTTTGGGTGATGTGTTGGCATTGGTTTTTGTGATTTTATTTCAATATTAGGTTAATCATGTTTGACCTAATATTCAGTGTATACCCCAACATGAATTTTGGATTATAAGTGTGACCTAGTTTTGGTCCCAGTCGACATGATGTTGCATGACATGAGTGAATATGAAGCGGACAAGTTATAATTTTAAAAATATGATTTTCATCAATTAGATTGACCTAATCAATGCATACGGATATATCAGGTATATATGCAAGATAGTTAGAATATGTGAAGTGGTGAAGGTATGTGAATGCAAAGAGAAGAATAAGTGTGCATGTACATGTGTATAAGAGAAGTGTGTGAACATATGGTTGAGGAATAGTCTATCGTCATGTGAGCGAATACTCTAAGCATCACGAAACTGAATCTGCACATGTGGTGTAACTCCTCAGTTCAACTCTGGCAATTAGCCATTTTTGTTCTTATTTCTATAGGCAGTGAGCCTTCATTTTTGGATAGTAAGTCCTTGTAAGCAGTGATCTTTTGGTATTTGGTAGTGAGCCTCTTTGTTACTAGTATTGATATAACTTTATATATTGTGAGTTAATCCTCACCTTGGTTTTTCCCTTGTTGGGTTTTCCAAGTAAAATTTGGTGTTCTTGTGTTGTGGAATTTGAAGTTTGATTATTGCTTTAATCTATTCTATGTTGCAATAAAGTTTTAAGTACTTTTTCAATGAGTTTGTGCAGATATTGATTCACCCCCCTCTCAATATCTGGTTTATTCAAAAATTGGTATCAGAGCTTTGGTTCCTCTGAAAAATTCTAACAACTTGAGGAGATCCTGCAAATTGAACAAATGGATAAAGAAGAGCTCTAGACTGCTCTTGAAGATCTTGACAAGGCTGAAATTGAAAACAGAGACCTGAAGGAGAATCTTGATGAAGCAAATGAATGTATTGGTAAATTAAAAGAGAAGTTAAATAAATTGAAGGAAAGATACAGAGAAATAAGTGAGGAATTGAAAGAAGCAAATGATGAGATTATCAGACTAAATTTGAAGATAGATGAAAAGAAGAAAGTTTAATAATGCTTGAAAACTATAATACAAAGAAAATTTGATGTTTGTTGTAGGCTCAAACAGGAAGTGATGAATCTAAAAAAAAACCTTGAGAAATAAAAAATCTATGAAGAGGACTTCAAGACAAGCTCCACCAAGCTTGATGAATTGATAGTAGGACAAAAACCTTCCAAAGAAAAAAGTGGCCTAGGTAATGAAGCTAAAGAAAAAATGAGAAGCTTAAATCTAGTAATCAATCAGAAGACTCAAGACAAAAGGAAGTAGAAAGGATACCTTGGAAGGAAGCCACCTATCAAACAACCAAATGCACAAAGGTACTCTTCATTCAATGGTGTTTGTTTTTCATGTAATAAATTTGGCCATAAGGCAAGGAAGTGTAGGAGTAGGTTGAATCATTTTTTTGGTCCCTTCTCCAGACAATGTTATACATGCAAGAAGAGAGGACATAAAGCTACCGAGTGAAGATCTTCAATGATGATGATGATGAATAGGTTCAATGGAAAAGGATGGAAATATCATTTAATGGATATTGCTATACTTGCAACATGTTTGGACATAAAGAGAATCAACGCAGAACTAGAACAAATGGAAATTAAACAAGTCAGAGAAATATAGTTTGTTACTATTGCAAAAAACCAGGACATATCTCAAAGGTGTGCAAAAATAGAAAGGAGAAGTTGTTTGTTGAGTGGAAGATAATAAACTGGTGGAAAATATTGATAAGGAAGAAGTTAAGAAGGAAATGAGAAAAATATGGAAAAAGAAAGAAGGATTAGAGACTACTGATGCATCTGTGCCCTTATCCAATGTAGATGAATCCTTCGGGAATTAGACCTAGCATGATCCTAGGGGGAGCTTTATCAGAAAATCAATTAAATCCTCAGAAGTACAATGTGTCAGGTGTTGGAATGTGGATATATTGTGAGAAATGATAGGACATGAGTGATGCAAAAGAAACTGGAAGAAAAGGAGAGAGGATGTTCCTTTGTGGAGTAAATTAGGGTTTCTCGGTGTAAATGGAAGAGAAGCTTGTTAGATTTTTGCAATTAATGTGAGTTAGGGAAAAATGATGAAGTCTAAAGGAAATTTCACAAATCATTTTGATCATCAAATGAATTTGAAGGATTTGTAGAGCAACTTGGAACTCTCTTGAATCATTTCTAAAGTGATTTGAAGACCCTCAAAGAAATTATTGTGGATATTTGAAATAGGTGATGAAATTTTTCCTATCTCGCGGCTATAGAAGAAGGTAACAAAAGAATATTCTTGTTGAATTTTGAGAACTATAATGGAAATCTGTAAAATATGATCGAGTGAGAATATCCCTCTAAAGTTGAAAGGAGTCAAGATGGATGAATTCGATCATCAAAAAATAAAGAAGTTGGAATTAGGGTTGAAACCAAGTGATTTACGGAATGTAAAAACCCTAGGTTTGGATTTATGGGGAGAATTCCCTTGGTTTTATGATAAATAATTTATCTTGTTCCTTCAGAGAAAATTCAAGGATGGCATCATTGTATTGGACAAACCTTATCCTATTTCGAAGGAAGCAATCAAAGTGGTTACTGGACTGTGCAGTGTCAAAGAACTTCCTAGATGAAAGACTATAAAATACAAGTAGAGGAAATGACGAGAGTTGACAAAGATCCTTGAGCACTGTTGATCGACGCTATTTATGATTCCTTGGTTAGGTATGTTACATACAATATTTATTATAAAATTTATTTCAGAAATCAAGAAAGATCTACTTCGGCCATTGCACTATATTTGGCGCATAAAATGATGAAAGAAAATAGGCAGATTGATTTGTGTAAGCTATTTCTTGAAAATCTCATCAAGAACATATGAATGTCACTGGGAGAAGGATACCCATTCCATTTTGGGTCCTTGCTCACATGTTTGGTACTTTATTTTCTGAAATTTCTACCAAGAAAGAAAGATGTTGAGTGGGAATTCAGGATTCCTGTTGCAAGATAGATATTCAGGCACTTGGAAATTTTGGAGGATAAAGCAAGCGTGTGTAAAAAATAAATCTTATCCTTGGAGAATTTAATGAGCTTCAACAAAGTTATGGTGAGTCAATTGGAGGAAGGTTCTTCCTTTGGGACAAAACAATTGGAAGTAGTCACTAGTGATTCCCCTCCAAAATCAAAGAAAAGAAAATCTCTCTTTGAAAATGTCATTGTTATCCATGAAGAGAAGAAAGAATAAGAAGAATAATCTCTAGTTGAACTAGAATCTTCCAATCCATATGACATCTGAACCATGTTAATAAAAGGGAAAATGAAGAAAATTGGTGATGTGTGGAGTATGGCCTCACTTGTTGACAAACTTAAAATTTATGATGCTTTAGTTGTAAAGGTATTGATGTATCTATTGTTTTTTATTTCTTACCTAAAATTTTAGTTGAAATAGTTGAACAAATAATGTTGCTTGAAGGTCCGGGAGGAAGTAAGTTGGAAGCTCTAGTTGAAAAGAGATGTTCTAAAAATAACAAAGATTATTTGAACTAATCATAGAAACAAAGAAGTGCCTAAAATAAATGTCAGAAATATATAAGTATTGTCTTCAGTGGCCTGTTGCAGTTGATAATTTCCAAAACGGAATTGAAGCAATAGAATTCACAGTGAACATCATTGGAAAGAAGTTTGATATTTTTGAAGACAAAGAAGGAAAGCAAAGGCTGAGAGTTGGTGAACTTCAAGCTGAAATGATCATTGTGTAGAGGAAAAGGGATGGTGTAGTGAAGACCTTCTAGCTTCTTAAGGAGATTGTTGAGGTCCGGTTAGACCATCTTTATGAAATACTCTCTGATGCGGAAGACTATGAGAAATAATTTTCATCCACAAACTGGTCATCCTCCTTCACACTATTGGTTGTATTGGAAAGTGTGTGTACAAGAATGGATTCCAAAGTACTTGAATGGAATAAATTGCATCTTGTTATCAAAGAAAGGTATAAAAATGTATTTCAAGTGAAAACCGTCTTTCTGGTTTGAGAAATTGAATGCTTGAAAGTTTTGAAGTTTTGAAATTTTTATTAAAAAAATTTAAATATTGGATGTCACCATGTTTTCATCTTGTTGGTGTCGATTGCAATTAATGTCAACGAGGGAGATTTTTGGAAAGGGGGCGAGTTTTTGAAAGATTTTTTTTTTTTTTTTGGAGAGATTAAAGGAGAATTTTGAATTGGACATTTTGCACATATTGCCATCAACGAAAAGGGGGATATTGTTGGATGTATGTCATATATTGTCATTGATGTCACAATGTTGTTCTAGTACCTTATACCGGTGTGAAAATCATGCTTATCCTATCTGGTATTTGATTTGATATCTCTGGTATTTTGGTCAGCATATTCCCTCTGGTAATCAGTATGATCAAAGGTTTTGGGAAAATTATTATAATGGTTGGAAGTGTGTATAGGTGTAATTTCAGATTTTCATATGTTTGGGTGATGTGTTGGCATTGATTTTTGTGATTTCATTTTGGTATTAGGTTAATCATGGCCAACCTAATATTCAATGTATAGCCCAAAATGAATTACGAATTATAAGTCTGACCTAGTCTTGGTCCCAACTGAGATGATGTTGCATGACATGAGTGAATATGAAGGTGAAAAGTTATCATTTTGAAAATATGATTTGCATCAATTAGGGTTACATAATTAATGCATATGAATATATTAGGTATATCTGCAAGATAGTTAGAATATGCGAAGTGGTGAAGGTATGCGAATGTGAAGAAAAGAAGAAGCATGTATGTACATGTGTATAAGTGAAGTGTGTGAAAAATGGTTGAGGAATAGTCTATCGACATGTGAGAAAATACTTTGAGCATCACAGAATTGAATTTGCATAGTGGTGTAAATCCTCAGTTCAACTCTGGTGGTTAGCCGTTTTTGTTTACTTATTTATGTAGGTAGTGAGCCTTCATTTTTGGACAGTCAATCCTTGTAAGCAGTGAGATTTTTGTATTTGGAAGTGAGCCTCTTTTTTGTTGGTATTGATATAACTTTATATATTGTGATTTAATCCTCACCGTGGTTTTTCCCTCATTGGATTTTCCACATAAAATCTAGTGTTCTTGTGTTGTGGAATTTGATGTTTGATTATTGCTTTAATCTGTTATGTGCTGCAATAAAGTTTTAAGTATTTTTTCATTGAGTTTGTGTAGATACTAATTCACTCCCCCTCTCTCAGTATCCATTTTATTGAACAAAAAACACCAAAAATCCTTGTAAAAAGTACTGATACAATTGGGAATAACCATAATCCTTAAATGAAAATATTTTCAGACATCAACAATATCATTAAATTGCAAGGGGCTGCCCCCTAAGAAATCACACTTTGATTTGAAATTTTGGATGATAATCAACATGTGACTTATAATAATCATGAAGGGATCCCCCTCCCTTAATTTATTGTGGAACCTCAAAAAATGGGATAGTAGTTTTATCATATGGTTTAGGACATAGACAACACCCACTTTCAACTATTCCACTCAAGCATAACCCTAGAGATCTCAATGCAAAAGAGAAAGAAATTTTGCAATAGGGTTGTCCTAGGGGCTGAATGTAAACTAATGAGGGTTTCACCACTAAGTAAGAACCTGGAAAAAGAAATGCAATGCAAGATGAAACACTAAACCCTAATTCAATGCAATGACTTACAAAATGACCTAGAAATGTAAATGAAACAAAATAAATTTATCTATAAGATGGACTATGTGCACCTAGAAATCTTGTGATGCCTAGAAGGAGCTCCGAAACACTAGAAAATTTGACTTTAATGTTGACTGGGACTCATTCGATAGGCTAGGAGAATCAGTCCAAAATCTAGGTTTCTGTGTAGGAATAAGAATCTGGCAAATGTGTATCTTAATTTGCAAAAATATAATTTTTGACCAAAATTGGGACTCATTCACCAAAAGTGGCGAATCGGTCCAGTTAGGTTTTTCTAGAATTTCAAAGTTTGAATCTTCTCTTCTTAGTCTTCTCAACCTATTTCTTCAAGTTTTTGGATCTAAATCTCTAAAAATCAACCTGTAGGTGCTCTCCAATGTTCTGTAATTCTTAGGGATAACTTTGATAAATTTTAGGCACTTTGAAAACTTTCTCCAACTTACTCTTCAATATGTCTTCAATCTAAACCTACAAATCACACACTAAAGAGAGGGGGAAAAAAAATTGTTAGTGGATAGGGGTTTCCCTTAGTCAAACCCCTTTTTGGTAATCAAACCTTGAAATAGAATGAAATAGGAATGGAGAATGATGAATGAACAATATATGATGTTGCAAATCACCAAACCCTAGCAATGAAGTGTTGTAAACATGTAGGAGATGACTCTAATGGATGTAGATCTTGAATCTTTCTTGAAGGTGATAGATCTTGAATGAAATGATAACTTGAATCATGAAACCCTACATCATGATTGTTAGCTCAAAAATAATCATGATGCATGAAGTCTTTGACATGATTATTGATGCTTGATTTTTTCTCTAAAATGATTGATAATCTGCCCTTGAATTCTCTTGAATTCTCTTGTAAACACTTGAATTCTCTTGTGGTCTCAAACCTGCTATAATGATGAATACTTGAATTATTAAGATCAAAATGAGTGAAAGAAACTTGTATTTATACTTAATTATGCAAGAATTCCTGAAATTAAAACACTACAAGCAAACATCAGATCTAGGAGAATAAAATCTTGTCAAAAGTTTGAATTAATTTTGATTTTGGGCCAAACGAGACTCATTCACCCAAGGTGGTGAATGAGTCACATTAGGCATAATTTTTGGGACCATTTTTAAAAATGCATAGAAAGGTACAAAATCATGTTCGGGACCCGAAAACCTAGGTGGGACTTATTTTCCCAAGGTGGTGAATGAGTCCCAAATCACTAAATCTAGGGTTGGATTCAACCTAAAACACCCGAATTATGATTGGCTATTGATTTGTGTCAGGATTATGCTTGAAAAGATGCATTAAATGAGGCTTATGGATTCAAAACAAGGCTAATCAAAGAATAAGAAAGCCCAATTATTAATGACAACCCAAGAAAATTTTGAAAGTATGTTACAACACTTCACAAAACTTCAAATAAGGCATTATTAAGGTTTATTTTGATTAAAAAGAGGTTTATTAGGTTTAGTTAATTAATAAAACCTTAAAAAAGAGTGAAAGTGTGTTACAACACTTTATCAAGGTACCATTTATGTTCATTAGTTCACAAGGGCCCAAGACCTAATATGAATGTGTCAAACACATTACAACACTAAATCAAGGCAATATTAAGCTCAGTTTATAAGGAGGCCCAAACAAGCAAGAAAAAGTAGAAGGGATACTTTTTTCATTGCCACATTTAGCCCCCACTTTAGTGAGAGGATGAACTTCCTTCAAACTCACACTAAATTAGACCAACACACATCAATAGGGGTCCAAGTGTGCCCATGCTGGTAAGATAGGATGAGAATGATCAAGAGGGGTGATCAATCCCCCAGGATAAATATCCTATGGAAAAAAAACATACGTACAAAAAAAAACACATAAAATGATATAAGAGCAACAAAAAAGCACAAGAATGCACTATCAAAGACATAAAGAGAATGAAACATGAAAAATGAAATGGTGGATCAAGCTTCGACCATTTTCCCATTGCAATGTGGATTAGATCTAGGTTGTTTATCCAAAAAAAATGCATACTCACTTTGAGGCAACAAAACTTCAAGCTTTCTATTGGGTAAGAAATCCAAGAAGGTGATACAAATACACACATAGTTGGTATGTGCTCACATACACACATGAGTAGCTAAGGGAAATTCATGCCCTCATTCAACTTCTTGTAAAACCATATCAAATTTATACCTCATGATTACTTTGATAATGAACCACACAAAAAATGAACTTCGAGCTTCATGAGGCAAGCAAAACTTTGTATGCTTGGAGCTCCTGAACAAACAAGATGGCTCTACAAGCATGCAAGGTGGCCATATAACTAAAAATGAAAATGCAAAAATAAGGAATGTTCAAAGGAGTCTTTCTTGGTTCATGTGAGGTCTTAAGTTAGGGAACATTGTGCCTAATGTCTCCAAGAGAGTACCAATCAAAGAATAGAAAATTCACAACTTAGGGGATGTAGTGTGTCACATCAAGCCACTAAGATGAATGTAATATGCTAAGAGAGATCATGCTCTTGAAGGACACCATACCCAATGTCATCCATAAAGTGAAAGACGCAACATATAAAGTAAAAATATTGCACCATGAACCATGAAAAAGAATAATGCAAAACAATAATGTCAATGTATGCCCCCACTTTAAAGAAATTTATAAACACCATACTATAAGTAATTACTTTAAATTATCAAATGATAAATGCTAACAACAAATACATGAGAGCTAACTTGGAAATCCCTATGCCAGGTCATATGTTTCCAAGTAAAGCCATGTCATGCAAAAGTAAAAGAGAGGGGTTTCCCCCAAGGATTAAAATCCAAACACATAAGGGATCTATGGCGTTTGGGGTCTGTATGTTCTTGCTACAATATTTTTGAGAGAGCTTGGAACTATCATCATTCCCCAAATACACATAGAAATGGAAGAATGGCACAAACAAAACAAAAATAAAGAAAGAGCCTTTCAAGTCAACATGGAAGAGACATGAATGCCTCAATGCCTTGCGTCATCCCCAAAAGGAAAACAAAAGACAAATGAAAAAGATAAAGTAAAATAAAATATTTTGGGTCAACATGGAAGATAAATGAATGCCTCGATTCCTTGCATCATCCTCAAAAGGAAAACACAAGATAGAAAAAGATTTATGACATATAGAATCATGAAGGTACAAATAGAGGAATATCACAAAGAGAGAGGGATACATCAAATAGAATGTCATGAGGGATCACATCACACACATGCAATCACACAAAATAAAAATAAAAAGAACTAATACAAAATACTAGTAAGGCACATGTGAGTCAACCTAAATCAGTTCGTTTGCATCCCAGTCATGTTAATTGTATACCAAAGGTAGACAACTAGCCAAGGGTACAATAACAAGTTCCTTCATATGGTTTAGGACATAGAGCACACCCACTTTCAACTATTCCACTCAAGGACAACCCTAGAGATCTCCATGCAAAAGAGAAATAAATCTTGCAATAGGGTTGTCCTAGGGGTTGAATGTAAACTAATGAGGGGTTCACCACTAAGTAAGAACTTGGAAAAACAAATGCAATGAAAGATGTGACACTAAACCCTAATTCAATGCAATGACTTACAAAATGACCTAGAAATATAAATCAAACAAAATAGAAAGCTATAAGATGGTGGTGGAACCCCTAAAATTTTCATGTTTCCACTAAGTTTCATGGTCAAATCCTAATATCACAATCTTGAATGTCACTAGGGTTTGGGTTATATAAATTCTATTCATGCCTATACCCTTGTTTGGTCTTTTGAATGTTTAATTTTGAGTTGACTAGCCATATCAGGTTACTGGTCATTTCATAATCCTTCATGGCCTCGAGTCCCATCATTTTAGTGGACCCATTATTGGTTTCCCCATGCCGGCTAGGAGGCCCTCCTTTTAAAACAACTTTAAACACACATGCTTTAAGACACCTTTAGCTAGGTCATCAATAGTCTATTTCCTATCGCATGTTCATTGGAAATTCCCATATCTAACCCACGATGCATGGTGATATTTATTTTCAACCGTTCGACCCTCATTGCCCCTCGCTTGTTCGTTCATCACCGCTAGGAGACAACACCTGATGAGTGTTATAGTTAATCTTTTAACTCATCACTGGACCTTTACTATCATTGGTTGTCTTGTGCAAATTATAAGTGAACTTGTGACTGTTGATGTGTGAATTGTTTCCCATCATTGGGAGATGAGGCTTCACCAGTTGATATCGGCCAAGCGATGGAAAACACGTGATGAGTGATGAAGGGTGTAGCTAGCAGCCAAGATTCATCTACAATCAAAATCGATGGGTTGTACCCCATTGCTGGCTCTCCCACTATCATTGAGTCAGGTCTTAAAGCAAGCTCAGAACCAACAATGCCCAATGTAGTATTGTGAGGGTGACATATAGCATTTCATCTGTCCATTTCCCGGTACGTATCAAGTCATGAAAAAAGTACCATGGGATAGTAAGGACACATGAGCTGGAGGATGAGGTTTTAAATCTTGGAGATCAATAGTTTAAATTCAAACAAGAACGTGCAACTGACAGAGTGGGTGTTTTCACTCACGTGAGCTTTCTTATACCATTAATGGTGCCTATACCTAGCCGAATGAATGTATAGGGGTCTATGTTCATTCTCTTTCTACCTTGCACATGAGAAGCCGAAGAGGATAGTGGTGCGACAAGAACACAAACAAAGGAGAACTGCAGAAGTTTTCTCGAGTAAGTCATTATTGAACTTTGTAGAATTTCACTCTTTTGTAAAATTGTCTCAGTATATCAAATGTTTGTAATTGCATGCTAGGGTAATAGTAGGGTTTTCTAAATTGTATGAGTTTGTCTCTATCTCTAGATAGGGTAGTATAGAGAGGATATAATTAATTTGCAACTATAATTGTAAGGTTTATATTTCCAATTTGGGACCTAGTTTGAATTCATATTTGAAAGAAACCCTAGTTCAAGGTAGGATGAGTCAACCGGTTGAATCATCATCCTCTAAAACTGCATCCAAGAGAAAGAGACAATAGGTCTCAAGAAACTTCATAAGATTCTAAAGGTCATGATAGGAAGAAAGGGAAACCAAAGAGCTATGTTCATTTTATGGAAAAATTTCAGCCTCCAGATGTTAAGGCAAGCAACAGGAAGGCCACAAGAGAAGGGTTGTTAACCTTGAATTTTAAGGACCTTGTAGTAGAAATTGGTGACATTGTCGTGCTAGAGCCTGGATGGGAATTATTTGTGTACTCTTTCACAAGGAGGGATGTTGTACACCCTGGTTGAAATGTTTGGGGATACAACTTGGGAAAATTTTCTTTTCCCAAAATTTTTTGTGGAGGTGGAACTAATGTTGTAACTCGTAGATAGGTATATTGATGTCAATAGGGTTATCACTGATACATATGGTAGGAATATCCTGGAGATAAAGAGAAGCAAAGTCATAAAGGTTTTCAACATGAACCCTGATGTTAATGAAAAGATTAACATGGAAAATTTGCAGAAGTACTATACTGATCATAGGGTTGGGTACAAAAGAGGTGAATTACCTATGTATAGGCTAGAGAGGGGTTCTACATTTACACTCAAAGAAGTTGAGCCATTGGATTGTGAAGAATTTATTGATTACTTTAGGTTTACATATTATATGTTGTGCCAGGTGCTTGGAATCAAGTGTGATGGAAGGATAACATCATCCTTGTTAATTATGATTGTGGATATCCAACACTAGTATCAACACAAGTGGTTTGACTATGCTCACTATGTTTCTAAGCAATTACATTATGAATTGATAAGGTTGAAGGAGAGAAGAACCCCATTGACTTTCAGGCATTACTCATTGTTGATGCATATGTTGCTATACTAGGGAAGATAGGTTTTTGGTCGAGCCTTGAAATTGAGACAAATGGATGAGAGAAACCGTAGATTGCCTATGCAGATATGGACTTATATCTGGGAATTGCATTGCTCCACTTCAGATTATACTAGATTCTATAATGAAATAAATAAATCTATTTTTGTGTAATTAGGAGTAAGGCTAGATGAGAGAATTTCTAAGACAATCAAAAGCTTGTTAAGACCAAAGGATTGTGGAGATAATCCTAGGTATGAGTGTAATTGGGGTGACTGGTATTTGTATGAAAATTGCACTGGAAACAGATGTTATGGGACTACTGTTGCCCCACATTTATTGCCTAGATTTTTTTAGATAGGCTTGAATTTATGGAAATCATGTGGCAAATGGATAAGAGTGATGCTAAAAAAATTAGGATTTCCAAAAAGGCTTCTATTATTGTAACAACCTTTTCTTTTGATTTCTTTGTTATCACTGCCAAGGAGGTCCATGAGGTGTTTGGCATAATTGTGAACAATTTGAGAATGGATACAACCCCTATCAGAAGATGTGATCCAGAAGGGCTCATTGAAAGGGAAAAGATCAAATGAGGAATCTCTGGGTATGGGCCACATGATTTCTTTGTTAAAGAAGATTTGATAAGAAATGTACCAACAATTATTTCTCTCCAAGATAGATAAAAGGGGTGTGGCTGAAATTTTTTGAGGTTGAACAAAGAGCTCTTGCAAAAAATTCCTATTATGAAATTCCATACAAATACATCACTGACAAGTTTAACGAGATGGAATTAATCCTTAGGGATTTCAATGATAAAACTTTCCTGGAAAAGGAGCAACAAGAAGAGTAGTTAGCCCAAGGTTCCTTTCATGAACATTTGTTGAAGACTAGTGGCCAATCAAAGGAGTTTGTGGTACCAGAGGTTCAACAGTAGTCGTCAGATATTGACGACATCCCTGCCATGGAATTGTGTCTTGTGAATGTTAATGAAGAACATGGTGTTGAGGAAAATATACATCAACCTTCTGTTGATTTAGATCCTATTGAGCATAGAATAGAACAAGAATTCTCCTACCCTGAGGTTGGATATGTAGTGTAACTTTTTGTTCCAGATGATAGGTTAGTGCCTTGGGAATATTATGAGAGCTAGGACAGTGATGCAAGGGTTCTAGCGTGTGCTAAGTACTTGGAAGATGAGTCTTCTAGCAACAAAGGAATTTAGAGAATTCATTGTTTAGCTGAGAGCTCAGGAAATAAGTGATAGAATACAAGAGGAACTTGAGGTAGTTGATCCCTCCCAATAGGATGAAGCTAGGAAGAAAATTGAAGAATAGATAGTTTGATAAATTGAGCAGCTGAATCCCATGGAAGCTAGATGATTAGTTAAAGATAGTGGGATAATGGTTATTCTTGGATGGAGTTTGTCTTCTAAAATTGATTTAGATGGAATTAGGAGTGACCCAAATTCTTTGGTATCGCAGGAGACACTTGATTAAAAGACTTTTGGCTCAGGGTTTAGCCCCAAATTACATGCACTGGTTATTTGGTCATTAACTCCAGATTTAGGGAGATGTCGACTCGATAGAACAATGATTGGCCTCTCTAGAGATGTGATTATAGGGAGAGCTTCCAAGATGACAACTCCATAGGCTGCAAGGTTGACAATGCACTCAACTATGTTGAGTGTTGATACTGTAGAGATTAGTCAAGCCAAACATATGAAATTATTAGAAAAGCACAATAATTTGGTTGAAGAGTACAACAAAGTGAGGGTTACTTTTGCTCAAGATAATTAGAATACTCTACCTACATCTCCATCTAGTACTTCATAGCAGGATAAAGATACTTTAAAGTTGAGAATTGGTGCACTAAAGAAGGAGCTCTAGGCAACCAAGTCTAAAAACAACAAGCTCCAAGAAGGCATGAGCAACATTACAAAGGATATGGTTGAAGGTCTCCTTAGCTATAGATGGTCTAGGGTTTCTCCAAAGGAAAAAACTACATGGTTGAAATATAAGGGTATCCATGAGGCGTATGGGTAGTTTCAACATACCCAAGAGGTTTTCATGAATATCTAGAATAAGTGGAGCAATAGATTAAGTAGTCTAAAGGAAATGCAAATGATTGCAAATGGAGACTCTAAAGCCTCGAAACATCTCCATGATGTAATCAAAAGGATTGAAACTATTGGAGAGATCACATTATTCCATGAAAGAGTTGGGGGATAATTGAAATGAAAGGTGAAGGCATTTAGGGATATGGAAGAGCGAGGTATGCCCAAGATTCTCAATGGCAGGGGATAACTAAAAGATTATGACTCATGGAGAGCTTTGTTCAAGCATCAGACAACTAAGTGTCCTTAAATGGTGTATATTAATGATAAATTGGACTTGTCAATGTTGAATACTTTGATTGAAAACTTTATCAAAATTGAGGTAGGTATGGACACATTTGTGAAGGAGGCCCAAGTGATAATAGATGCAAGGTATAACACATACAATGTCAAGGTGTAGAAGTTGTTAGATGTCCATTGGCCCATAGAGGAGGAATACAAGAGTTGGTTGAAAAAGTATATTGAACTAATATAAATTAAAAATTAAAAAATAAGAATCAAATAGAAAGGAAGAAATATCACCAAATCTAAAGAATATTGGATATCCTCCTCTTTAAGAAAAAAATACAATGAATAAAGAAAAAAATTGGTGTTTTTTAGAGGTTTTCCTTCAGGTCAAACCCTTTCTTTGACATTTATACCTCCACAAAAACCAATATAACATGGAAGATAGTGTGTGTTCTTACTATAAGATAATCTAGAAATAAGAATAGTGACTAAAATGTAATATTGTAGAAGTGGGAGGTAGGGTGGGGCGGCCCTCCAAGAGCGACAGATGGCACATGTGGAAGATGAAGTGGGTAGAGATGGTGGGTTGTTTTTGGGCTTCACCAACTATTAAGTTTTATCCAAGAGTGGTGAGAAGATTTGTCCACATCGGATGGAAATTTGATCGTTTCCTAGGTGAAGAGTGATAAGCTAGAGCCCATTATGGGCACTCATTGGTAGAAATGACATATTGATAATGTGGTAGATTTTAAGTACTAGTCTACATGCTGATGTGATTTTCTCCAAAGTAGTTTTGGCTGACATTTGAGGCCAAGGATGATCTCTCGCATGCATAGCATCATAACATTAAAATCTAGGTCCTTTCAAGCATCGTTTAATTATGGGCATCGAGAGCCTTCTCTAGGTTTAAATTTTGCGAAGGAAATGTAGCGTCCACTGCTTAAAACTTAGTTCTGGTGTTTGGTGTGTGCTTTTGGATGTTTTGGATTTTTCGGATGGTTAGAAGATCTTTGGGATGGCAGGACATTCATGATTCATAATTGAAGTCTTTCCGGAGGGAGTGGCGGGGTTTGGTACAGATACACCCATCTCTTTGGGTGCCAAAAATAGGCAAATGGCCTTTAAGGCAATAGCAGACCAATGCCTAAAAAGTATAGTGTTAAAAAATGATCATTTGTTGTTTGTGGAGGTGAATATGGTGTTGGGTTATGGGAATTTTTCCAAAAATAATTTTTGGAGAGACAACACTTATGTCACTTCCAGGTTTTTGTTGTCTTGGCTAGATAGTCGAGAGCCGAAGGTGGAAGCCAAAGTGGTGTTGGAAAATATTTTCATAAAGGACTTGCGGGTGGGTGTAGACAAGGTGCTAAAGGCTGCCATTGTGGGGATTGGTATTCCTCAACCTGATGATTTGGAGCTTCTAAGGAATTTAGACGAGGCGGTGAAGTTCTTTCCCTTTCTGTTAGATTTAAAGGGTCTGTCTCTTATGAGGCAGAGAATGATCGTCGCAGTGGTTGTGGATTACATAAAAAAAAAAATTGGTTTCATGGCAGTGAAGGAAATTGAATGGATTGTAGAATTTTAGGCCTTTGCCAAGCTTAATGGTTTCCTATGAGTTCAAAAGGTTTAGGGTTTGAATTCTATTTTGTTTTATTTCTGGTTTAGTCTAGGTTTGGGAAGTGGTGA